>VZTR01025917.1:172094-279191 GCA_013400775.1 Chaetops frenatus
AAGAAAGTGAGAAATCTGTGACAATAAGAATCTAGTAATGAAGTTACTGGCATAGTGTGTTTGGGGCTGGATCTTTGGTGTCATTCATCTTGGGCAAGAGTGTTTATCATTAAATTTCACTCTCAGCTTTTGTCACATTGAAACTACTCTACCTTAGATAGTGCCCACGCTATTCATTTGCAAGAAAGATAAGGCAGTCAAAAATGGCCTACAGCCCTTCTGGCACAGCTCCTTTTCTCTTTCATCATGGAAAAGCCACTCTGGGCCCAAGGAACACTTTGTCTAGCAGTAAATTGAATCGTTTCCATGTAAAAAGAGTTGGAGTTCTTTTCAGGCAGATCCACACTTGCTGTGGGTTCTGTCACTTTGCTTCCCAAGTCAGTCAATCAGTGCTGTTGCCAGCAAAACTGAAGCCTTCTCTGGAGGGACAACAGCAGCTCAGCAGTATGAAGGTGTAGGCAGAGATCACTGTCATTTTGCTTGCTCTGTTCTTGCTTATTATGTAATATTCCTTCTGTCAGAACTCTCCACTGGTACCCGAATTACTGAAGACTTGAGCGGTCCCCTTCCCACTACTGTTGTGGGAACACATACTTTAGGTAGCTCAGAGCTTCAAAGCACCTGCCACACACAGTCACTACATCTGAAAAGCCACCCCATTAACTCAATAACTATGAAAAGGCTACAGACCTCATAGCAAAGGATTTCCTCAGTCAAAACTTTCTGAAATACCTCACTTAGTGCTCTGATGGACAGATTTAACTGAACAATACTTTAACATGCATACTGAAGGGATAAAAGGGTAACCCTAGGTTCCCAGGGGTAGCCTGACTACCTGCCAACAACTTTGTCCAAGATATGTCAGGTTAGCTGGTGGCACACAGTCCATCATTGGAAATACTCCCGGGGTAAGGCACACACAATTGTTTGGATAACACCACATTCCCATAGGACTATATAAATGTAGAAATGGAGAGGCAGCTCACACTGCACCTTTTAGAAACCATTAATAGGTAGAGCCTGAAGTATCCACCTATTATTTATGCCATCTTGCTTCTTTTTGGCCAAGTTTTATCATTACTGTTAAGTACACATTAGCAGAAATGCCAATGGCTCTCTATAAACAAAGCTGTCACTAAATTCTGTCAGCATTTCACTACAGCTTGACCTTCCCTTCCAGTCTGCATTCATAGCTGTCATTTACATCCTATTTTGATAATGTATGCCACAAAGGAAAAAAAATTCAGCACCCATTACTATCCTATCTATGCCAGTATTTCATGGTATGTTTAGATTTTTCTACCTGTAGGTACACCCAAATGCACTGGCACCAGTGCAAGAGAGTGAGGTCCTTGAGCTGAGTTACAGAGGCAGCAAAATATACTCCCCAAGTATGCTAGCTCTAAGGCTAATACAGCTGTAATTTTTCCCAAGACTCCACAGCCTTTCTTACAAGTTAAGAAGACAAGTTAACAGCTACAACTCCTGCAGAAGAAAAGGTTGTTCTTCACTGATCTCAAAACTTAGTAACTCTAAGGCCAGCAGCTGCTGGCAACAGAAGGACTAAGTCTATCCATAATCTTATCATGCCTTGATTTATTAAATATTAAGTAAAGAGGATTTTAGCTGTAAATACCAAGGAAAGGACTTAAGCATTCTGACACTTAAGTTCTTCTGTTAATAAAAGAGCAATCATCTTTAGACAATTTATCTTGTGTCTTCTTTTTGTTTAACAAACCAACTGCCTTTCATCTTTACTTCTCCATCTCAGATCTCCATCAGATTGTATGGTTAAAGGTAGTGCTGTAAGGACAGCACACTAACACCGGGTGAATTGTCTTAAAGAATCAGGCTGGTGCCCTGACAGTATAGAATCACAACTACATGACTTCTGAAAGCTCTGACCACTGAAAATACCCAAGAAGTACAATCTGACTCCTTCTGGACAATGAAGATTGTTTTTCTCATTAGTTTTATTCTACCAATTTGTATAATATTCTCCCTATCTACAAAAACACCAGTAAAAAACAAAGGGGAAAACTGGTGAGAACACAAGACTCCAGAAGAGAACATGCATCCTTACATGCTCTCACAGAACTTCCTAAGGGTGCTGGGTTTTTCCTGGTTGCGTCTTTGTCGAAACCAACGTTGAATACTGCGTACATCCCAGTCCAGCTGCTTGGAGAGGCCTTCCAGCCTCTTCTCATCTGGGTGCTACAAAACAGAGAAGTACAAAAATTATTTTCATGCCCAACTGCATTAACACTTTAAATTCAGAACTACTGTGATTGACTCTTGCCTTCTAATCAAAGCTGCCTGTCAGACACATGGATACACAAAAGTCTGTTCACAGAAACCTCTACTGGGAGATTCCTGTCACAATACATTTACAATGACTATTATTAATCTAGAAGGACAGACACTGTAATATGACATGCAGGCCCATTACTAATAAAAAAACTTGAAAGGGACAATGGGATTGAAACTTGTTTGAAACTTGGAACTTTAGTAGGCACAAAATGCCATGGATTTCTGGAGCAGTGGCACTCACAAACACCCCACTGCCTGCCACACCCTATACCTGTCCTACTCTCTTACACCAGGATCTTTGTCCTATCGACTATTGCACTAGGGAAGATGGTTTGACTAACACAGAAAGGAGATAAATCCCATGTTTGTGCATGATAATGTTAAAAAAGGAGGTCACTAAACAAAGTGATGACTTCAAAAGGAAAATCACCTTGAAAACAGGGAGAGAGAATTGTTTTCTGTGAAACCAAATACATACATATATTCTCCAAAGCAGAAAATGTAGGAGTCTCATTCCATTAGCATGGCTGCAAAACAGTGCCGAGGTAAGGCAAAAGAAAATGAGTCTGTCCTTAATTTGAAGAGCAGTACAGGATGAATCTCCAACTATACAGCAATTCCACATGTACAGTGAAGCATACGTACTACTTACATATTTCTCCTGAACACACAGTTTTTTTAAAGAAACAGAAAAAAGTTTTTGGGCAATCTGTTTTCTGGAACTTTATTTCTGCAAGCCACTTACATATACTGAATAAAGTACAAGAGCTCTTACAAAAAAGAGCTTTAAATTTTAATTGTTTCAAGACATAAAGCAGTAAAACTTCTGTTAGGCTGAAGTTTTGTCTATCAGTCTTCAAGTAAACATAGGAAAGAGAGGGAATTGAAAGGATGAGACATGAGAAGGTTGAAGTATTTGCCGTCCATCTCAATGAAGTTTTTTAGTCAACCAAAGTGTCTAGAAGTTTTTCAATGGAAGGTTAAGAAAAGCAAATTCTGTAACCTTAGAAAAATAAAACGCTTGATGCAGCTCTTGGGAGTTTGACTAGAGAGAACTGCTGTACAGGATTCAAAAAAGGCAGGTAGCTAAATTGGACAGTTTCTCTGAGAGCAGCTACCAGATTCTTGCAGGAAAGGAGATACTTTCATTTGGAGCTCTTCACGCTCACAGGTATTTTAGGCCCTGTGTCACACTACCGGATTCTACAAGCAAATATTTAAAACAAACAAACAAACCCCACAACAAACAAAACCTAACCATTCTTCCTTCAGCTGAGTCTGTGTGAGAGTATATCCTCCAACTTTCAGAAACATGGCATATGCAATTCCCTCCCTGAAAACAGGACAAAAGCCACACCAAGTGCCATGGTGATCTCTGGATAGTGTAGGACACACAAGCAAGACAGATCCACAGCATATTTCACTGTCTGTGACACTGAACCACATTTTGTCCTTTATGACTTTAATACTCCCTGAAGTTTACACTGGTGCCCAGCTGCAGCCTGGAGCCAAGGTGAGATTGGAAAGCTCCTGCAGAAAAATTTGGGATGCTTAAAAAGCATGGACAGAACAACAAATAGGTTTAGTTGAGATGTCATATGGTGAGATGTAGAGACAGATACATATGCTGTGGGGGAATATCTCAAACAAAAAAGATATGCAAGCTGTAAATAAAACATATGCAGTTTCTCCCACTTTTCTATCTCGTTCTCCTGTAGCTGGGACACCAGCAAGACAGGCCTTCTCCTAGAAAGAGTACCTTTGATGTTTCATGGAAAACTCAGTATCAATATTACTGGCTTACAATGAGCCCTTTTTTTTTCTAAAAACCCCAACAATTTTGCAAAAATTTATACGATATAGGTAAGAAGCAAAAACGGATAATAAGCAAAAGAAAGTAGGTGGCCATATGGCATCTACAAAGTACTTCTGTGACATTTTTTTTTTTTGATTGAAAGTTTACAGCAGGCGTCACAAAGGGATACACGACCACTCAAGCTGGCATTTTAATGACATCCCCAATATTTGAATTTCTGATTTGAGGTGCAAAAATGCAGCACTGTGTTTATCTGTTAGCTTTGCTTTGTTCAGACATAAGTTACAGTGCTACATCCCACGTCATAAGGTAAATATTTTAGTTAGCCACTCTACCTTTGTAATAGCTGTGAAAACCTTTTCCAGGATAGCATTAGGTTGAGCTTTCTGTGGTCCATTGGCTTGGACTTTTAGGCCTAAGGCACATGGTTTAGCAATGAACCTGTGAGAAACAGAAAAATGAGAGAAGAAAACAGGTGAAATCCTTCATTTATTTACTTCATTACTGTTATCAATCAATGACATGGTAAATGGGCAAATATTATAACCCTGCCAACAAAAACAATACTTACTTTTACAGCTCAAAAACAAGCTCATATAGGCAATTACAGTGCAAAGTAAGGAACACCACTTTGAAGGGTGAAAGGAACTCAATGAACACATGAAACAGAGGATTTTCTTTCACGTTATGAAGAAGGAGATTAGAACAAACGCATGAGAGGAATGCCTCCTAGAGAACCACCAACTAAAGAAAAGAGCAGGGCAGCTTGTAGAGATGAGGACCATGTAATATTATCCTCCAAATACAGCCTTTTTAAAAATCAGTGTCCAAAGTAGCTACTGCCTCAGCACTCCTTTGTCACAACGGAATTTCAGAATCCTGAAAGGCAGCAAGCACTTAAGCTGCCCAGTCAATACAATTTTCTAAAAGCATTAAATTTACATGTTACAGAGACACACGCAATTCTCTGCCCTCCAAACTCTTCTGCTAAAGTATGAGGCTGTCCCAAATTCTAACACTAATCCATAAGTTCTCTGGAACATTTTAGAGTTGAATTGCATAGTTTACATTACATATACTCAAAGACTACCACTCTACTCACGAAAAATTAAATTATTTGTAACTATGAGTCCAAATCTGGAATTCTCATGAAAGCTACAAACTCTGTATAGGAATCAAATTCGTATCTGAACACTATGAACTTTTGCCATCTTAAAGCTATTCCTGAATAGTTCTATAGACTATTCTACAGCTTGAAATAGCTGGTGACTGACGGAAAGTGGGAAAACAAATATCCAAAACCACATGCAATGTATCAGTGATCTTACTATTTGTTCCTAGCATGTTACAGAAGAAAAGACCCCTTATACTCTGTCATCAACTATTTCAGGCTATAGAATTACATTTCATATGGTAATAGCGTCAATGTATCAAGAATTTTTCTTCAGGAAAACAAGGTGGTTTTGTTTGTTTGCTTGGGGTTTTTTGCTGTTGTTTTGTTTATTTGTTTTTCTTTTAATAAAATACATCTTTCAACTTCTGTTTTGCTTTTCTCCTTCTCCTCGGTGAAGGAATGTGATAGCCATGATACAAGTCCAATAGAAAGGCAGTTCCCTAAACATGTTAATTTAAAGGGAAAAAAGCAGATAAAAAGTCCCAGTTAGAAAAAAAGATTCAACAAGAAGCGACTTCAACAAGTTTCATGCTGAGCTGATCTTCATTTAAATCTAAGCAAACCAGCTGGGTTTGCTTAAATGACGTTGTTAAAATTACATGTTATGTTAAAGAACAGCCTAGGTAAATCCAGGACAAAGCCCAGTCCTAGTTTGTTGGGTTTTTTTTTTTAATTGTAATATTGATCTTATTAACTAAAACAAAACATATTTTCTAAACACAAGTATGAGTTTTTCTGCCTTTGTTGCTCATGTTTTTCACATGCATAGGAGGAACGGGCACAAGCAGAGCTTGTCCACAATACACAGTTGCAAGACACAGGATTATCTTGGCCAGGTATGTCAGTGATGAAGGGAGAGGGAAAGCTACAAAACAACCATGAAGGTTTTAGTAGGACACTCAAGAGAAAGCAGTTTTAACTGAAACATTTTATACACCTGCAAAACTGAGCAGGTTTGACCACTAATTCAAGTATGCATGAGCCAAGCTTTGTCTATCTGATCACTTTTGGTGGAACTTTTAAAATGTGAGGGTTTTTTTTTTTTCATGCAAAAGCATAACCAATTCAAGCTATACTTTACAGTATAAAAATTGTTTTTCAAGGCTACAATAGAATTTTAAAGTAGAATTCATTTAATAGGATACCAAATGTCACATCAGGTGTTATAAAAAGCATCATGAAGATGATACTCATCTGAAATAATTTAAATTGATTCATAAGTAAAAAAATAGAATTGATGTTTGACACATGTACAGACCATGAGTATTTTGCCAAATGCTGCAATTCTTAAAAGCATTGTTCATTTTTTCCTTTTCTGCTAACACTGGTATTCAATTCCCTAAATAGTCTTAGTGAAACCCATGGGACTATTTATTGCATAAGGTACTGCAATTATGAGGGAGTGACTATTGTGAAAGAGTAAGGAGAGTGGAATTGAGTATATTGCCAGCTTTTCTGTTTGAACCATGGAAATCTGAACAAACACCACACTAATGCCTCTTTTTCAATGAATTTCAGTACAGCTGAATTGAAAGCTGGTATTCAATTATGCAGAAATTAAAGGACAAACACATTTTGCTGAATGTAGCCCCATCTATTCTGGATCTAGATATGAAAGACTAACATAAACAAGAGAATCAGAATCAGAATTCAAAAACCTGTTTAAAGGCAGGTTCCTCACTCACAGTCAAAAGCCACATTTAAAAACCAAGCCAGGCCAACCCAAGCAGCCTCAAGGCAGGCAGTTCAGATGAGCTGGGCTCCTGTGGAGCCCTGAGCGGGAACCCCTGAGCCTCTGCAGGCCCCCACAGCCCAGCGTGGGCCCCAAGGCCAGCCCTGAGTGCCCTCAGCCCCTTCACCGCAGGCATTTTCCATCCTGCCCTTCTCAATTCACTTATTTACCACGGCAAGGCCTCCTACTCCAACCCAAACTCAGAAATCAGTTTTTCTCTAAAAAGGAGTAAGAAAACCCTTTGCAAAATGAACCCCCAGCTTCTCCAGGGTATGAAAAGAAATATTTTTTTCACCACAAATGTGTCAATTTAATCAAGCACCATTTGGGGTTTCCCCAAGCAGGCACAATACTTCATGAGGGAGACAACACTCCCACCTGACCACTAATGCTGGGGAAAAAAAACCCCAAACCTGCCAGAATTAATCTGAAATGTTACCCCTTATAATCTCTGAAGGATGATGTGCATTTGCAATTGCAAAGTCTGTGTTAAATAAATGAGATTTTTTTTAAGCGCAAACTTTTTTTTTTCTTACTATAAATCAAAACAGCCTTACCTGTAACATGTAATCTTTGGCCTGCATCTGGCCAGACACAGATATATAACTCTTTAGTCATCTGGGGCACAGGCAATGTGCCTGTAGGGTCCTCTGATAGCACATGAATGTAGTGTTTTCACACCAGCAGGTCATCTGCCATTTCCAAGCTGACCAGAGTAGCTGCCCTTTAGAAATTCGTGTCTGACAGTTTCTCAGCAGCTCTCAAGAAACTTAAACCACCACAGAGTACACAGCAGGTAAATAGGGTTTACAGGTTTGGGATTTTTTAAACAGCCTAAAAGGTCTGCAACAATTAAAAAGGTTTTCCAAAGAGGACCGAAAAAACCAGAAAAGCCAATCAATCAAACAAAAATTAAGCTAACAGGGTTAATGAATATTAGATTCACGTAACTCACACTCTTTTTAATGTATGGGGAGACACAAAGAAAATAATGGCTTCTTCTAAACCATCAATTTAAGAATCACTAGTCTTAAAATAATTGACAGTGTTAGGTAAGCGATACACATTGACCAATTATTTTTGCAAAAGGATAAGATTACCCATTCAACAGAACCTAAATCAAAACAAGGGTGGTTGATACAGAGGAAAAAGGGTGTTTTACACTTCTGCATCTAAAACTGGCATATCTAAAATAAGTCACCATCAGAGGGAAGGATTTGCAAGAGTCCTACCGGGTCCCAAACCCAGCAATAACTGGCAAAGTAAGTTTAGAATTTTTTGGTTGTTTGTTGTTTGTTGGGTTTTTTTAAATTTAGGTTCATTTCATCCCACAAATTAGTAAATCTTTTTTTTCCTTGCAGGATTTTAAGCACAGAAAGATACTTCCCTCACTTAAGCAACTTTATTTTGTGGCCAACTTCAATACAGAAGCCCACTCAGAAATTTTCATTAGTGCAAGTGAGAAAAGCTAAGCCAGTGCCCATTTCAGAGTTTCCTAAAAAATCTTGGTTAATCACAGCTTAAATCAGCCTCTTTTGTCATTCATTTTTATCAAAAGTAGGTCACATTATGGACCAACAGACATGACTAATGGCCTGTTATTACATACCATCCATCTCCTAACTAACAATCTATTTTCTGAGAAGATACTCAGCATGGTGCAAAGGCTCTGCACAAAATCACCCTGGAGACTGCTCCTACATAGCCTCTGCTAACAGATAAAAAATATCATGAAGCAAACAGGCAGGACCTTGGCTATGAATTCCCCATTTACCCTGAGAATATGCAGGGATTTTTTAGCCTTTTGTGTCCACAAACACACTGAGTTAATTGCTTGTCAATGCACGATGAGAGTTGAGTCTTCTCTTCCTGTGCTGAGGATGCATCCATGTGGAGTAATTAGAAAAAACTGTGGTGAATGTTAAAGTGTGCAGTGCATCTGAGTCATCTCAAGTATAACTAGAGGATCTCCAGAGGTCCCTTCCAACTGCAACCATCCTGTCATAACAAACTCTAGTTAAGTGGTAGGCTCTGATTACATACATACAGTATCTCTGTGAAACTGGTAAAAACTCTCAGACACTGGCATAGTTCAAGTGGTGCTTGCATAAAAGGCTGCTCATGTTGCTACCATCAGCCAGCTGTGAGCTCCAAAAAAAACCCCCAAAAAAACAAACAAACAAACTACTCCTCACCAAACATGTCCATAAAATCCCATAGTTTCCTATCAGTATACTTACAAATATCAGGGAGGGCAGTTAAACCAGCAAAAATTTCTCTCTGTGCTAAAGATGTACACAAATCTGTTTTGAGGAGTTTGGCTCATTTTTTGAAAGAGTGATGCAGAGCAAATTTTCCCAGCTAATCTACTTTATGCTCACTAAACACAGATTATTCCAGGAATTTATGATTACAATTGTGTAAATTGTTGGACTTTGCTTGCTGGCTTTTAACAGAAACAATCTAAACTTGCTCTAAGGATGAGTAAAAGCAGAAGAGGTTTGTTACTGAGCAGATGCTCAACCGATTTACTGCCACAACACTCAAAAACAACTACTGAATTTGTTTTTTTATGTTGGTGTATCTGACCTACTTATAACAAGTAACTTAACAGAAGTTACTTGTATTAGAAATAATGAAAATAAAACAGAAAACCCCCCACAATCCCCAGAAAAGTCTTAACAGTCCTAGGACAAATTCAGTAGATAAACTGGGTTCTCACTTCAGTATACCTATCCCAGCAGTGGTTTTGGCTTTATGTTTCCCAACAACTTAAACTACAGAAGACCCGATAAGATACAATGTTTGAAGGACAGGGAGGGGTCTTAATGGAGGTAATCTCATTCAAAATGTATGTACACAGGAAAGTTAACTTCGCTGACATTTTTTGGATGTGCTGAGAAATGAGTCAAAACTCCCACAATGAAACCTTTTCAAAGGAAAGAACCTTTCTGCCCAAGCAAAAAGCCAAGTACACAACTCTATATCAGCAAGAGCTTTCTCCCACCCAGTATTCCAAGTCTCAGAGGGCAGTGTGAAGGACAGCACAGAGCCAACCCTTTCAGAGGGACCTATTCCCACCTCTGCTGAAACGACTGCAGAACAGCCCATGTATGGACCTGACTTTCATCTGAGATATTCAATGCTCTCTCCTCTCTTCTCTCTTCACTAGCTGTTATTCCCATACTGGCATCATCATCCCATACTTCACATTAAATTATACAATCTAAACACTTCACAGTGCAATCCACATGTGTTTCCAAAAAGCAAAAGCTAAGGTAAAAGGTAGTTGTGTAAAAAACCAGATTTGGTAACTGTATTTCAGCTTTCAGACTTACTGGTTAGTACAGAGCAAAACCACATAATTTTAATTAAATAAAACAAATTATCACTCAACAGAAGCATTAGGAAATGCTTTGTCCTTACAGAGTCATTCTTAAGAAACACAACTGATAAGACTGACCCATACCTTTCTTTCAATCACGGTAAAACTGTTTCATCTTTGCAGTGGATTTCTCACATTAATATTGTTCTGCCTTTTTGAATGAACATACACATTAAAAGAGACATTTTCTCATGGTGCAAAGTCAAAAATACTCCCATTTTCTGGAGATTTTGATCCAATAATAAAAACCATGACCAGCAATATGTTTGGCTTGAGCTACCTTTGCATACCTGCTAGTTCCCATCACAAGCTGCAGGCCAGACCCCACTGATCACTGTCCCAATTCCAGACCCTGTTCACATACCCTGCTAAACCTTTTTGCCTGAGTTGGCAAATCTAATCCTTTCTCCAGGTTAATTCATAACAGGACTGACTCATGCAGAATGTGTTCAGCCACCAATATGGGACCACCCCAGCCCAGCCTCTACCGGCAGTGCTCCAGTTGCTCTTCCAGTCAATATGTTCCTAAAAAAATGGGACACAAATAAGGCCAGCACCTTACAAACAGAAGTAGTCCTGTTTTCCAAATATGGAAGAAATTTTTAAAAAATATATGTATGCATAAAGTTATAAGCATTTCAGTTTCTTCTTAAAGTCTAAGACCAAAGTCAGGAGGAACTGCGTGCTCCAGAATAGCAACAAGCACTGTACACATGTAGAAAACGGTCACAAATAACTATTTTTGCAGCCAGCTGTCTAATGCTTTCTTTGTTTGTAATCTCTAAAAATAAAGTTTAGTCACTCTGTAACTTTCCAAGCACAGATCAGGCAGAGGGAGAAGGAGCAGAAGGGGAGATAGACTTCAGTTCCCCCACCTCTCACACATGGTGCCTTCCCTCATCTGCCCTCCACCAGCATCACCAAGGCTGTAGAAGGTATGGACAATACAATCCTGAAGGTATCACTCTCACCCTTTTTGCACTAAAATAAGGACACACGAATCGGGGTCAATGGTAAAATTCAGTCTCCAAAATTGTAGCCCACTGCTAAAGGTCAGTGTAGACAAAAATATTCTCCCAACTTCTAGAAAGTTGTGGCTTAGGGACTTTGTAGACCAAAAAAGGCATCTTTGCACATAGCAGTCCCCAAAGAGCTGGCCCTCCCTCCCCAAGTTGCACTAGTAGCTCACTGAGCTTATGAAAACTTTCCACAGTCTATGGCAGAGGTCCCCAGTGTAAATTCAGACTCTGTGAAGACAGCAATCCCAGTTCATTTTGAACTCATTGCTGGCCAGTTTCATTTTTGCTTTTTTATTTCTTGCACTGGGTAAAAATGAACAGTCAATCCCAAGGCATCCTTTGTCATTCCTGACACTATAGATTTTGTACTCCCCTCTGCCACCTTCTAAAATACAGAGCTAATATGTCCCTTCATTTCAGCAAGTGTGGGACAACCAAAGCAAAGAACCAACCATAAAATGTCTACATATGAAAAGACACATGGTCCCAATGGAATTTGATGCTGGACAGGGAAAAGGGCAGGAAGACAGCAGAGAAAGAAATGAAAGACTGACAACTAAATTTTTAAATTGCAGAAGCTTACCTTAATACAATGACACTTTTCTAATCCTCTCAGCCCCACAGCATTACTTTATCTTTTACTTTGGTCACATCTTTAACATGTGAGGGGAAAAAAAAAGTGATCAATTAAATACAAAAAGAATAATTTAACTCTTTAAAATATTTCAGTGCTTGAGGGGCACAAGTTTCCTACCTCCTGCTCTGCTCCATGGGTTGTGCAACCAGGCCTGAGCAAGGGCAGGTGTTGCAAGAAAAGTAAAGCCCAAACCTCTGTCTGTCTGCTTCAAGTGTGCATTTGTGTTTGAGCAAATGAGCCAGCCTGCCTGCATGACTGGAAGGCACACTCTGCTCCTGAACAGTCATCACACCACCTGGGAGCGGCACAAACTTCAGGTCTTGAAAGAAAAGCACACACCACAAAGTATTTAAATATTTGTAAGCTTTCTCTTTGTCCTTGTGTGAGTTCAGCTTCAGTACCACTGGTGGGTTGTCATGGCATTCAACAGAGAGTATTTCAACATCTGCCTCAGTCTTACAGGCAAACCACTACCTCTGGTGCAAACTCTATTTCTCCCCACCTCAAGAGGTAGGACATGTTTCAGGAACCTTCCTGCTCTGAGTAGAGTGCTCACACAAAACCTTTATTCTGTTCCTTTTGAAGAGGGAATGGGTCATGGATACCTCACTGCAGGACGGTTGTACTTCTGTAAGTACTTGAAATAGGGATGGTTGGTTTGACTTGGAGGTTAAGCTTTGATTCCAAGAGCTCGGTCACAAAATCATCAAACCTTTTGCAGGAGCTTCAAGAGGAACCGCCAACTTCCATTCTGGCTGGCAGGTATTAATCATAAAAAATTATCACAATAGTATTCATTCACTGTATTTTCTGTATGTATATGAACAAAAACCCATATGTACACTGAAACAAGCATAAATATAAAAAGCCATATGTAATGGGATATATTTTTTTATATTTGCATATGTGTATATTTAATATATGCGTGTATATACAATAAAACTTCAGCATAGTGTCTGACTACTCAAATACAAGAATTAGAGACTTATTTTTTTCCAGACACTTCACACAAATGTAGAACAAAATCCAGTTCCTAACTGGTACAAAAATCTAGTTCCTCAGTTTATTTCTAATTAGTTACCAATACAAAAAGATAAGAGATACATGTAGGTATTTAGGAAACCTATTCCTAAAGAAGCATACAGCCAACCAACATAATAAATTATTTTCCCTGTTTTATTCTTAAATCGGCATTACTTAAGAAAATAAGGACTCAAAATAAGGTTCAAAATTTGCAGACAGAATGGGGCAGGCTGGTCCAAGCCAGTCCTACCTGCCCAGGTACAGCACCCTAAGCAAGGGCAGCCACCTGAAGTGCTTGGGCTTCCTCTCCCTCACTTGTGCCTTTCTGCCACTTTTACTGCAGCCACAGAAGAAGCAGATTAAGGCTTCAAGAAACTGAAGACTATCACTGCACACCACCCCAGAAAAGCATGGATTTTTCAGCTGGATCATTGATCTGATCCGTTTCACTCCATCAATACAGCCTCACTAAATGGAGACATTTGCAAACTTGAAGATGAACCCTCTAGATGTTCAAGCCAAGCCGACACAGGACCATATTCAGATTCTGCTTTGGAAATATGATTTTGTATTTCTTAAAAAGTATTCTCTTCTGAGAAAAAGGATTAAAAAAACATTAGGATACCTATGATTCAAATAAATTATTATGAATTTTCTTTTCCCAAAAGAAGTGCTTCAGCAAAAGATTTATTAAAATACCTATACAAATGCTCACACTTGAAATCTCGAAAACCAGCTCAGATGGACCGTTTTTGAGAAGTAGTTTCCACCTGCATTGTATGATCATTAAATACCCTATGGACTGATCAAAACATTCAACAAAGACAAAAAGCAACTAGGTCTCACTACCTTCCAAGTCTTCCTGTACATTTTCACCTTTCTATTCCATCATTGAATTTTCTTAAAGCTTTCTTGTTTGATTGCCAGCTCAGCAGGATACTCTTTCAGAAAGGCTGAGGAGCAATCTGGAAGGCAGCTGCAGCTCTGTACGCAGAAGTACAGAACACCCAGCCCTTCAAATGAGTTTACTGACCCTCTGACCCTACCCTGAGGAGTCAGGGAAGCTAGTGCCCACCAGAGTGCAGGAAATACTACACTGAATTGTTTGAAATGCAGAGCCTCATGTTTTCTGCCTTCTGCACCAAGGCAGTTCCAAAGCAAAACCTGCCATCAGAGGCAAACAATGAGTCTTGCACAAAAAAAGCTCAAAACCCAGCTGACAGGCATCTCATTGTACTCCTAATGCACGATAAAACAATTAGTGATCAGACAAAACAGTGCAAGGACAAATCCTATTAACAAATAATGGGATTTGTTAGCGGATCACCCAATCCACACTTTGGAAACAACTCTCTGGGCTGCTGCAGCCAGAAACCTCAGCCAGGGAAGAGAGCCATGCTGCTGAATGCACTGGTGAGCTGCATGCACAACTACCACTCATCCAGAGAAGCTCACTGTGAGACAACAGTGCTGGCCCACTGGTTTTGACAGCATTGGAAAATGCTACAGCATGTGTCAAACAAAAGAAAAGAAGTAATCTCATATTTTGGGTATTTCTGAACGATTTACACTTTGGATCCATAAGCAAGTGTATTTTCTACATCAAAACACAGAAGAAACTTTTGCAATCATATTTTCTATAGCTCATTACAAGATCTTTGTCAGCAACTCTCCACACAACTTCAAATGACACCTGACTAAAAGGTGATTCCCTAATAGGGTTGCAATATAAATGCCTACCTCTCCCAGCAGAAATTAAAAAAAAAATAAATAAAATTTGGGCAGACAGGTACATAAGGGAGCCTGACCTGACATTGTAATGTGGTCCCCCAGTGGTTTCTATTAGATGCCACAAATGAGTGATGCTAAAATGATAAGACAAAAGGTGGCTTTTTACTATTAGGTTTGAAAAAAAGTAATAGAAGAATGTCTCATGCTGAAAACCAGAGAGAGCACCTCTCTGCACTGGCTGGTCACAAACTAATTGTAAGATAACAGTTACTAAAAACCTTCAAGTGGCAAGTATTTGTTAGTCTTTGTATTTCTGTTTAAGGTGCCATAAGCCTTTTTGTCTCCTTTGAATCATTACAACAGTCTTGCTTATTCATTTGTTTTAAAACACACCACAGTGCATGCTGCTTGGGCTGAAAACCAAAAGTGGGAACCCATATGAGTTATATCATTACAGATTTTTGCACAATTGTAGATCATCAGTTTAATTTTTTTAATGGCAAGAAACAATTTCTAAGGTTAGTCATTGAATAATTCTTGCTTAAGAGTGTAACTAAAAAGTCAAAAGGAAAAAAATTTGCCCTTACAACAAACTGTGACGGCAATATCTGGGTGTAGTTTGAGCAAAGCAAAGTGTACATGCTTCTGAAGGCACCAGCAAAGCTTGTCCAACCACCAAAACCCTCCCAGCAGAACTTAAGATACAAACACACTGCCTTGTTGGGAATCAACTTCTCCACAGCTCTTCAGAGCTCTCCCCACTGCTCTGGGTACTGCAGCAAACTGAGCATTCTGGCGTGCATGGACAGTTATGAGGCAGCTCGGCCAAAAAAGCACAAAGTCTACCCAGAATGTTATCTAGTTTGTTCATCTGACAACTCAAATGGAAGCGACAGCCATTCTCTCACCCAGCTGGGTTAGAGATTAGCCATGTGTAGTAATACTGCTGCACTTGAACTGTGGAGTGCTGTACACTTGGCAAGAGGACAAAGAAAGGAAGAGATGGAATAGGGAGGGGAAATACCCAGGCAGGAGTTACTGCAGGAGTCATTTTGAAGCCTTGCACATAACAATCTATTTGCCCAGGCAAAGGCTGATGTTATAAATTACAGCCCACCATATGCACTTGGCCAGTGAGCTACCAAGACCCTCATGCTTCCCTGTTACATAGACTCCAAAACACTCAGCATGCACATCAGCTAAGTATCTGACAGTGCCTGAACCACAGCAAGGCTTTGCAAGCACTGAGCACATGGTGATTACCAACTTTACAGAGAACCACAGATCAAACTCCACTTCCCCTTGAGAACAAATTAGACATGAAGTCTACATCCAAGACACACGACAAAGCATTGCAGCCCAAGACCATAGCTCACTTAGAGTGGGACTGGGAATGTCTGGCCAGCAGATATGATGCCTCAGAAGGATACTCACAGCAGCTCCTGTGAGCAGGCACCTCCTTTCACCTCCTGGGGCTGACAGTCACTTTCTTGAGGTGCCTATCAGTCATGATCCCCTACAGAAATGTTACTGACACAGCCTGGCTCCCAAAAAGCATGACTGCTGACTCCACCAGCTACAGCCAGGCACACAAAGAAATACAAAAGTCTTCAGAATACCCTAGACTCTGGCACAATCCCAAATTTTACTTTTGAATAGGAAACAGTGATGAAATTATTCCATTGCAAGATCAGCTTCTACCTACAGGGATATCTTTCCAGCTTCAGAGAGAAGCACTTGCAAACCAAAGACGGGTGGAAGTAGGGCTGGTGAATGGCATTACACCAAGGTCAGAGCAGCACGTGTCCATTTCCAAGCCTAATGCAGGGCAATGTTGTTGACTGACACACAGAGGCTGGCAAAGGAGAGAGAACCTCTGAGGGGTTCCCGTGAAGCCTACAGAACCACCCCTGATCCAAGAACCACCTTTGCTTTACTCATTCCCCATCACTGAGGCCCCCTCCTTGCCAGCTGAGAGCTGCAAACTCTTCCCTTTTTCAAGAGCTTCTCCAGCTGGCACAAACCAACACTGGAGCCACAGCCAGTGCTATAAGGGAGCAGAGGTCACAAGCAGACAGTGAGAAACTGCAAAGCAGCATAAAGCCATATTCCAGGGCTACTGCACAATGAAAGAGAGCCTCCAAAGAGACAGAAAGCCAGGCTGTAACCAGCAAGGATGGGTTTACACACTCTCCTGATACAGTTTCAGGTGTATCTCACAGCAGCTTCAGGAACAGAAGTCAGTTTCCTGAACCAGTTCCTGGTTTTCATTTGGATATGGTTTTCCTGTAGCAGATGCAAGCAGCTCAAGAACCAAACCTGTTATTAAAATATGCAGAACAGGTAAAAAATCCCTGGTTGGCCAACATCAGAGCCATGTGTTCAGTTAACAAAGTGAAGGAATCTGTGATCAAAAGGAAGAAGAACATTATACATAAAACTATTCAGCAACTGAATAACCCCCATCAAATGTCTGTTGTAATGTTTATTCAGAGCATCTGGAGGATCAAAGCTCTGGTCAAAGCCTGTCACAAATCCCCATGCTGCTGCAGAATTTAGTAGTAATCCCTGGTGCTTCACTGCTAAATAAGGGAAGAAAAATGAACAAACAAGCAAACCAAGCAAAGGCCAGGGCAAGTGGTATAACTAGATATAAGAAGGCCAAATTATTAGTTTAGAGATGCTATCAAAAACTTTAAAACAGAAGTCTTTCAGCCTCCTTTATCTTTGTGTGCAAAGCAGTACCAGATAACTCCTATGCAAAGTAAAGAGTGAGCGTATTTCACATACACAGCAATACTGCAGGCGGGCAAAAAAAACCAAGCACGTAATGTCACGCAGGAGAAGACAAAGCAGCAGGGCAGAAAGCAGCAAACCCCACAGCAATCCACCAGAAGCAGGTGCCTTACCTTACTTTGCCACTACACATGCATATTTCATGACTATATATAATGATAACAAAAGTTTACATTTTAACACATCAAATTTCAACATCCAAAATCAATGCAGCTGTCCACACAGGGGGAAAAAAAAAAGCTCTTCTAAAGCAGCAGATTTATAATTAAGTCTGTCTGCACAGCCATGCAGATTGAAAAAAGTAGGTCAAATCTTTTGCTAGTCAACCTCACTGTAATTCCTCCCCAGCCCTCCTCTCCTTTAGATTTCAGCATTTATTGAAGGAATCGATTAAGATCTGTCATGCAGGTCTCAAATTGCTTCTGCCTGGTACATATCAGGGGGGTCATCTGTGCAACTACTGATGGAAGGGGGAAAAATTAAACCATTATAGTCTTTCCTATTCACAAATCCTAATCCTAGAGCACATGTACTCAAATGCTACTAGGGTCCATTAGCAATCAAATAAATGATGCATGTCAGAAAATAGAAGGAAAGGGGCAAGAGGCAGGCAAATAAAAGCTAGAAAGAGGCAAAAATAGAGGAATTGCTGTGCTTTCACTTTTGCTGTGCTTGCAGCAAAACCATAATAGCATCTGCTGCTTTTAATGACATCTTGCTAGCACATTTTGTACAGCTTCATGGTGAACAGTTTCAGAAATCTCATAAATATCTCCATTTTGACCCTAGATTTCAAAGAGAAACTATAATACTAGGTTTATATCTACTTATCACCCTCTGTATGTTTAAACAATTCTTGTCTGCAAAAAAGGGCTTACACACTGGAATTCATATATTCACTGTCACAAAGGCATTAAGCAGGTTTTTAAGCCTTCACAAAATGTAGGGACCAAGTCAATCCACTTGCAGCTTACTCATTTTTATTCATTTCTCTCCTGTTGCAGAGACAGAAGGCACTCTACTTCATCATCATAAAAAAAAAAAGCCATTTTGTATCAGGCAAATACCAAAACAAATCACTCTTGAACCCTATTTCCACCATGTTCAATATGCTACCTGACAAGTTCTAGCAAGAAGGTGAAGAAATCAACTGCCTGACTTGCTGCAGTGATGGCCAACCTAACTGGTTTGGCAAGCCACATACCACGACCTTCATATGGTTGAATGCCACAGGGCCACAGGATGTTGGCTGGCAGCTGAAGGCTGGGGGGACCAGTCCCAACTCTTACTGGCAAGCACATCCTCTAAACCATGTGGTGACAGCAGCCTTGTGTGCTGCTGCTGTTGCTGCCTTCCCTGTGAGGAGGACTGGGACAGCAGCCAAAGGATTCCAGTGGTGGGAAAGCAAGTGCTGGGGGCAGAGGGGAGGGTGCTGCTGTTAGGCAGGAGTGACTCATTCATTTGCTTTGATGGAAAAGAATAACCATTGTGGAATATGACACGTGCAGGTCCAGCTGGCAAAATTCACAATCAGCCTAGAGTCATTTTAATTCAAATCAATGGGAATCATCAGAATTTCACTTTCCGCACAGGTGCTATGCAGAGTTTCTATTGTGCTGCTAAAGCCTTTTTCTCTCACCAGCAAATGCAGGACTATCACAGACCACCCAGAAAAGCCATTTGGAGCACAGTACAGCTGAGTAGTGGACTACAGAGCCTGCACCCTAAATTCTAGAATGTGCACAGGGAGCCTTTGTCTTTGACTTTTTTTTTTTTACTTTTACCATTCCTGCCTCTGGTTAAATTCCTTTGAAGCTAAGGCTATGCTACACACAACTCATCTAAACCAGCCCATTTAGCCTTTGTTTCTGAGTAGTATCTTATCTATAGCAGTTACAACTGAACTTACACTGTCTTGAACAATTTTTCACCCTTAACTCAGCAAGCCATGAACAATTATTGCCTCAGTACCTTAGATAAACAACTATGGAAATCCTGAGGAAAATGTTTGGGCTTTCTTTTCGGCCGGTTGGTACATGTTTGTTTCATTAGGTTTTTTGATAGTGACACCCGTAGAGGGGGGAAACATCTTGGACCTGAACCCAGGAAGACACTGAATTTGAACCCTCTGTTGAACGTATACTGGAGCAGAAGGCAAGCAAAGAAATGATGGAACTCTTGAGGTTGATACGAGGAGCTGGCAAAGTAAGGTAGGAAAAACAAGCATTTGTAAGAGAATTGCCAAACTAAAAACATTCTGGAACCACTACATTGTCAGGTAGCAACATTCAGCATACTTCAGTTTTGAAGCCTGTACCACAATGCTCAGTATTTCTCCTTGAGCTGTGCTCATGCATGATGGTCCAAAACAGATATTTTGCTTCTAGAAAAATGCAAAGTGCATGTTGTGTTAATCCTTTGAACAGTGGTGAGGTAGTATTGTCTGTATTTACCTAAATGATACTTCCTTCATTTATCTTTCATTTTAAATATTGCCCCAGAATGAGAAACACTGTCTGAGATTCAAAAAGGTGGTTTTTCCTATTCAATAGACAAATATCCTATTCAATAGACAAATTGTACAATAACTTGAGAAACTTTGTTTGCATTAGTATGGTTTCTTGTTCCACAAATCAATCAGAAAAGGTACTGTTCTTTAATGATGTCTAGCAGATCAACACTGTCAGCTAGGTTTGCTTTCTATATGATGCCAAGCTTATTTTTACTTCTAAAATACTGGCTGAAATTACAAAAATCAAGCTGGAAATTAATTTTTCCTTCATTTTTTAAAAAAGCTACTGAAACTATTGTTTTATACAATTTAACAATAGCTCTCAAGAACATTCAAACTGTTTTAAATAAAGAAAGGGAATTTTTTCAATTGTTTAAATTCCTTTTGTTAGATCATTAATGTATCTTATGACTGATAGTGTAATGACAGACTTAACAGATCTCCTTTATAAAACAGGTGTTTCTCAATAAGGAAATAAAATTTGCAGATTTTTTTCCCTAACCCTTAGTTATCAGGAAAATATCTATGAGTCTTTCAGAGAGCAGCTCTTGTCCTTTACTGGGTTCTTGCCATAATGAACATCTGCTCAGTCTATAAATTAATTGCTGAAAACATCTTGTGCCTCTAGATGATCCAGGCAATCATAACTGTTCTGGGTTACTAGAGAACATTACCATTTTTCTCACACACACAGGCACACATCACCCCTTACAGTACACCATAAAACAAGAACAATTATTTGGCATTATTCTTAATGTCAGAAAAGAAAATTTTAGTGTTAATCATGTCAGAAGAGTAGCACACTATTAGGTTCCCCAGATGATTTAAGCTGTACTTTAGTACTGTGATAGCTTAAGAACATGAAGAATGCCTTGCCTAGCTGATTGGAACAGTTCTTTATCTCAAAATCAAGAATCTTTTTATCAGTCCTGGTTTACCAACAGCAGAGTTTGTCAGGCAGTTCCAATGGGAAAAGGAAAGTCCACTTTAGACAACTCATTGCAAATAACAATATTTCTCTTTCCGACAAAGGCCCACCAGACTCAAATTTCACCTACTTGCTCCATGCTCAAGGTCTCCCATTATTCTTGGCTATATCAAGGCTTGTCACATCAGCTGTAATTTCTCTGCTCTTGAAACTCTCAGCTCACCAATCAGAAATTGGCTCATTTTAATACTATTTTTAACCTCTACAGATGCAAATCACTTTCCCTAATGACACTTAACATAAATCTCCTTTATCTCCTTTCAGACCAGTTCCTGGTCTCACTGACAATCGAGAGTTCTGGTGAATGGTAAGGATCCAATCTATCACTAAGATCTTCCAGAAGTAACAGTACCTACATTTTCCAACCTAACCTGGAAGGTTATTATTGACTTAATTTGGAAAGAGAAGAAAGGGTGCTGTCCCTTCCAAATAACAGATTTCTAGATGTCATCAGAAGAGATAAACAGATACCAGTCCACAATCATTTTGGGTCACATTACCCAGCTGGCAACTCTTAGTTGTCATCTGGCTTCATTAAAGATTCTGCAAGAAGGTGGGGGTGGTGCCTGGGCATGCTACATTTTTCCACATGGGACAGGACTACAATGATACAAATGCTATGGCTTTCTTAATGATTAANCATGAACAACCTGAGGAAGATGAGACTTACGTACATCAAGCATCTTCCTTGCTTACGATACAAGGGTACTCATACACCTTTGAATTTAAAGTGTATCTGAAGGTAATAGCTGAAATGCATTGCTTCTGGTGACACAAACAAACAGGCATGCTTCTTACACCACATTCCGCCCAAGGCCCAAGTGCACAGACTTACATCATGGTCATGTTTTCCCCATACACAATGAATCTTTAGTCCCACTCCCCTCTCCCACACTCCAGAAGACACCTGTGTGCTCCTTCCAATTCTACTTCTCTGCCCCATTCCCACCTCTGGTCCTCAACCTCTCCATTAACAAGTTTTACCTAGGAAGTACAGGAAGAATTTGGTGAGCAATTAGTTCTCTAAACTTTAAATTCCAAGTAAGCAACAGAAGTGTCAAGATATTGAAGAGCAGCAGATTGTCACACCACAAATCATGTGGTTGCTGTACTGCATCTCCACAAAAATTATCTACATTACTCACACTCATGAGGGGGTTGACTTGTCATGATCTGTCATCCGAGATGCAAATATTTATTGATGGCATAGAAGTATTCCAACTTCTGCTTTTATTACTCATTATCTTAACGCTGTTAAGAGGCTTTGGAATGCCAAATTCACTCAGCTTGTTCTGCAGTAGGACCAAAAGAATTTATATTTTATCATTATTTTGTTTATACCATAAATAATCAAGCTGCAGGACAAAGATCTAAACCTAGAACTACAAACTGAGAGCTGAAGCATACTCCACTAGTGTCATAAATAAATATTTATTGTCATAAATAAAGCCTAAGAGTAAAGTCCTTCATTAAAATTACAACAATTACACGAGAATAACTTTGTAACTGCTTTTTATTTTCTAAATACCATTCAGGTGTCCAAAAGCATTCTTGAAATACAGATTTTTATGAGCTCCAAAATTTATTTCTTTGTAGCCAAATAAAGAGGACATATCCCTTTTGTATAGAGCGCTGCCACACACAGCAGCCCTCCTCCACTCACTTTATGCCAAGCATTATACCATGCTTAATGTAGAACAGAATCAGCATTTCCTTCTGCTGGTTTTTCACCTTTACACAGCCTTATTGCACACAGCCAGTGATGCAGCTGTCATATTATTGCTCAGATCTTTCTCAGCTATTCATAGGCATTAAGTTCACTTTATAGACCTGCATCGGAAAACACCCTTTCAAAAGGGGCAAATAATCAACTCTAATATTACTATTGTTGTTATTACTATGCTTTCAATACAATTTCTGAGGAAATTGAGAAGAAATGAGAAAGGAAAATGTGTATGACTCTTCCAGGCACACTGTAAACGGATGGTAAAGCAAGGTGATATCATTAAAATTAAGATAGTTTGACAGCTTGCATTTTGCTACCATGAAGAGCTTCTTTTGTTTCTTTTAAGTAATAAGCTAGAAAATTTCCAGGCAACACAATATTCAAGAAGGTGTTAAGTAAAAAAAGTTAACTCTCCAGTTAACCAGGCTGTTAGAGCTTAGAGCTGCAAGTGCCTTTTTTCAAAATTTGAGTTCTCCAAAACAGATTTCTGGTAAGAATTCCCACAAGCCCTGCATTTATGGTAGTTAATTTCATCTCTTTCCAGATCTGCCGTTGTCAAACCAGGAATGGGACTGATTAATGGTGCTCCTTTAGAAGTGGATGCTTCATACAGTTGATGGCCACTGCCAATCACTGAGATGTTATATGTGGAAGTCTTATTTAAGAGAGAGGGAGAAAAATATCCCACAAAACTGCAGCACGAAGGTGAAACCTGCCACCTTCTTGCTTCTGCTCTATTCTCACATACCCTAGACACATTCTGAAATTATTCTAGGACAGAAGCAACTGTACTGGTAAGATGAGAGTAAACTGTCCAAGGGGAAAGGAGCTGAGTTCAGCAGGATGGCTCCCTCTGCATTAAGTTCTAAAAACTTCTTGCTATCTGTGATAGTTCTCACTAAAAAAATATGAAAACTTTTTAGAAGCAATAAGCAGTTACTGTAGTTATGCTTGTATTATAAAAAAAGGATCCCAGGCCCCATAATAGATTACTCAGAATAATCAGCAGAAAGCACAAGCACGCTACATTTTAGTCCTCGACTATAATACACAAATTTAGACCTCCTGAGGTCAGGAGACTCACTATTTCAACATCAACAGCAAAACCTGACCAATATACTTTTCATTTCTCTCTCACAGGGCAGAGTGTGGAGGGTCAGGAGGATGCAGGGCCCACTTCTGTGATTAAGAGTTCTGGTTGGTAACTGCTCTTCTGTAGGCAAAGCTGAGAGGGAGCTTTTGCCAAGCCTTCAATTGAAGAGAACCAGGTGAAAGGAAGCTGGAAGAAAACACAGGGTGGATCCAATGAATGTGCTGTTCATTATGCAATTGTACTCATTCAGAGGCCTCTTTATGTCATTCAATGTAAACAAATATCTGCAGCACTCCCAGGCAAGGCAAAAAAAAGCCTTGTTGTGAACCAGAGTGGCAGACTTGTTTAGACAGTGGTGGAGGTCATCATTACAACCTATTTTAATATCAACATGTACACACACCCCATTGTACTCTCTAAATCACAAAAGCATCACATGTGGAACAAACATCATCATCATCATAAGGATGTCACTTTTCTTTTTGTTTGTTTGTACCCAGAGCTCTTAATAGCTGCTTAAATTGTTACTCTGGCAGTGACTACAGTTTATACAGAACACGGGTTCACAGTAAACTACCTGTCACATGGACTGACAGCAATGCAGTTGCAGCACACTGCCTGCTAGGGTAACACCTGAATACTCCTTCCAGACCACCCCACACGTGTAGACAGGAGCTACAACCACTGCACAGATGTATCAGACCTTCTTCTCCACCAAAAAGTAGCTTTGTGCAAGAGCAGAACTAAGGCAGGACACAGGAAAACTGTCCACAAAGTGCAGACCAGCAGCCTGTCACTGAGCAGCAGGCTCAGTCTTCAGTCACTATTGGAGATGTTCTTGTTAAAGGGACTGAGGGAAGGAGTAGCAAGGCTAGCACGTGGTCCCTTTCACTGCTCCATCACCCTACAGTATGCAGGAGCATTTCTTACTCTGTGACAAAAGAGCAAATCATTCTAACTGACATCAAATGTTTATTAACCTTCTATGCGTGAGGATTTTCTGACAAAATTAATACTTTATGGTTTGCACACATACTATCAGTCCTGGAAAATTGGAAGAGAGGGGGAAAAGTGGCATTTAGTTAAGGAAATAAAAATGCAATGCAAAAATAATTTTTTTTTTTAAAACCTATGTATGTATACCTATATCTATGCCTATGCATATATAGGTATAGACATAGAATTGTTTCTGCTTCCTAATTACTAAAACAGCAACCTATTTACTACTTTAGGTTACTATATTACTAAAACTCCATGGCTACACATTCATACATAATGTCATAAAATTTCTGGTATTTCACAGAACTTATATGGTGATAAAACACCAGAACTCAGCAAAAGTTGAGTTCTAATTTATATTGGCAGAGGATCAGACTCAAGACATTTGAGTAAATAAATCATATGTAAGTGTAATACAGATCCTCAAATCAGTTCAACCACCCTCAAAAAAATTGTAATTTCCACCTCCAGCAGACCTTACCTTATTTGTATGCAAATAATCTGATAAGACTGTGTGACAAAACTCTCTTTATGCATGTAATACAGTTTCACAAAATTAATGCCTTTTTTACATTAAAATTCATGTAGGAAAACAAATGCTAATGTTGGAAGACCAACAACTAGCCCTATGTATGGACTCAAGGATGTTTCACAAGAAACTATATGATAAAGTCACTGGGCAGAGAGCATGAAAACCCCTGACCTTCATTTTTGGCATGTATGATTTAGGATTTACCAGCCTATGTGCACCAGGCAGGCCTAAAGCTTTGCAGGAGATTCACAGGAGCCCCAAGTGAAGTTAATACAAGTCTGAAAAAGAAGACAAGATGCAAGTGGTAATATCTGGATTCCAAAGACTGTTTTTTATATGTGAAGATGAAATAATCTTGCTTTTTATTTGAAATTTCTACATGTGAACAAGAAGAAAAGGTAGGATGTTGGAAACTACTGCCTTGGCTCTTCATCCCAACAAGCCTTCCCCAAGACAGAAACACATGACCATAAATAAACAAAAAAGTCAAACAAAATCCATAATAACACCTTCCTATTTTGGTCAAGGTCTCAAGTCAGCCACAGGTATTCAAGGGAAGTGGAGGTCCTTGGCATACTGTACACAAAATACTGGATGTGGAGGACTGAAATGGAAGAATCGCTTTATGGACCACATAGCTGGCAATGTACTTGCTTTGACAGATACCTCCTTCTCTGTATATAGTTTCTCAGTGTGCTGTGCTCTAGTCTGAGAGCTGGAAGAGAATGGCAGATTATTTAGCAGATGTCATTTTTTTACTCAGTGCACTGGGGTAGTTATGAAACAATTTAAAAAAAAAAATATTTCCAGGACTTTGCAGAAAGAAAATAGGAAAGAAGTTATGGTTTGTTCCTGATAAATACATGAAGGGTTTTGAGATTAAGATGACCAAGACATTGTTTTTCCACCAAACTGAGAAAGATTCTTTATAAAATTAGGATCAGCTTGAAACCCTTGAGAACCCTTAAAAATAAGTGTAAAAGCAGATGCTTCAAGGTAAATTTGAAGTTTTCTTTCCTTTGAGGCAACTTAGGAGATTTGTTATTAGTCTTTAAAGCTCTAAACCACTCTGGTGTTACACCTGAATTATTCCTGTAGGGAAAGAAGGCAAAACACAAGGAATACTTATGTGATGGATACAAACTGCTAGGTTCTCTTCAAACCTTGGAGTCAGCTCTTGATGGAAGAGTAAGCAAAATGAAGTAGTGTTCTATTTCTGCCAGTGCACTTTTCATCTTGACAACTGGAGGTAAATGTCAGGCTACAGATTCAAACTCTTGCCATGACTCTAACAAACCATCAGCCTATTTTCAAGAAAATCAACCTGTTAAAGAGGTAATTTCTTCCTCTGATAAAACACAAAACAAACAAAAAAACACAATGAAACTTTCTGTGTATCATGCATGATACAAACTGGTTAGCTCTGGTGAAGAATGTGTGATTCTGGAGGCTGGCAATGCTACAGAGATCTCATTTTTATCTCTACATCCTTGTCTTGTAACCAAACCCACTTATCAGTGTTGGCTGAAAGTCAGGACATCTGTTCCTGATGAAATTTTCACATTTCTAACTTTCCATTTCATTCCAAACTGGAAGAAAACCAAGTATTTTTCATGTTTCCCACAAATGCTCTAGAAAATAACAATTCCAGATTAGCACACATGACAAAACCTCTAATTAGGAGATAGGATATGCCTCTTGTGTCAAATATCAAACTGTTTCATTATCACCCCAAAAAGTGACATTTTGAAAGATCTCCTTTTCTAGAGCAGCCAGTATTTTACATCTACTCCTTACAACTATTTTTTCATGTAATGATATTTAAAAAAACAAATAGAAAAAAGCACATTGTATCAGAGTGATATGATGCCAGTGTGATATATAAATTACTCTCTGTTACACACACACACACAAATATATTTTCCAGTATGCATTTTATTACCAATAGATAGAATTAGTGAATGTGAAACTAAAGACTGGCTTCTCTCTTTTTTCCTCTAAGTCTGATGTACTCTTATTATCTTGAGCACAAAGGGAATAAAAGCTTTCCAAGTAAGGCATGTGATTTCTGTTTTCTGTCATCTAAGCACCTCTTTCTGTGAATTTTTTCAAACCCCAAATTATCTTAAAGATACTGCAGTGTTGAGCAGAAACAACTTAAGGGGAATGAAACTAAAATTATCCTCAAAATGGCTTGTTATAATCAAATTTTATGCTGTAGGAGACTCAAAGCATTGATCATAGAAAGGAATAGTATGTGTTTATTTCAAAGCAACTCAGACTTCATTTTGGGTACCCATAAGGTAATTCCTGTCTTAGGTAGAGGAGGTCTACATCTATTTCTCAATTTACATCCCATCTGCTCACACACCAGACTAAAGTAAAATCAAAAGACCCATCCTACAGAAAATGCAAAATCCAGATGTCCATTCAATCAAATGTTACATACTCTGCCCTGATTTACTTCTGTAGGTTTCCAGTGAACTTCAACTTAATCCTCTCCTATTCAGTTTTCTAACACAGTTTACAAACTTCATCCAGACACAGATCTCAGGAGCACCCTGGAGCCCTGAACTGATGCCATTCAGTGAGATTTATGATTTCACACAATCACTAAGGTTGGAAGAGACCTCTGGAGATCACCAAGTCTGCTGGATGGTCAATCAGTGCAGGACTATGCCCATGTTTTTTGAGTACACCCACAACTGGAGACTCCACAGCCTTTCTGGGTGATCTGTCACAGTGTTTCACCACCATTCCAAGAAAAAATTTATGTTTAAAGAGAATCTCCCGCACATCAGTTGCTTGTTGCCTCTTTTTCTTTCACTGTACATCACCAAGGAGAATCTTTGTCTACCAGCACTCTCAGGACTCCATCTACAGTTCAATTTGTCATCATCACAACAATGCAATTACTGTTAATTTAGTACAGGTGTTGCAATACTGGGAAATGTTTGGCACTGGAACTGGTCATATTTTCAGGCTACTCTCTTATCATATCAGTTCTCACCCTTCTCTCACACTACTGTGTGGGAAAACTTGACAGATAAGAATCAACCACTCAATTATTGCTTCAATATATACACAACACGTTTCTGCTTGTGGTCTAGCCACCTGCTTTTCTTTTTCTCAAGTTTCTTTCCAACATGATGCCCATAACAGGAACTAATTCTACTCATCTGGAGCAGATCATCTCATCCAGTAGCATGCTTTGGACAACCACAAGTATTGAAGCAGGAAGTTTGAGAAAAGCTGATGGACAAATGCAGAAAAGCTTGTCAACAAGCACGTATTCATGACCCACTCCTTTCCTAGAACTTTGTTTTCAACAGAAACAACCGGCCTTACCAGTTGCAAGGGGGATTCTGGTCTTGACAAAGCACTGGTCTCATCTGCTATAGCAGAGCTCAGGAGGGCCCTGACAATCAACTGATGAGAGGCTGGAGCCCTCCAGCTCCCCAGCTGCACAGGTCTCCTCCTGGCTGAAAACTGCTACCCACCGAGTTCACCCACCACCCCAAAAATTTCTGAGCTCACTTTCATTTCATGTAGATTTAATTTTGTCTGTTTTGTCACACTGTAGTGCCCACTGGTTTAGGGTAGCATTCCACACTTACACTGACTACTTACAATGTTTCAGCAGTTGCGGTATCAAGGCTAATTCCTGTGCATCTTAAAGAACATACCTTGTTCAAGCAGTTCTCTTAATCAAAGCACACCAAACAGTCTATCTCCAGCTATGGAGGCAACTGTGTCTCAGCAATACATACATCACAGTCACAACAGACATGAGGAAAAGCAAGCACAAGAGATATTACAATGCAGCACTCTGATCTTCCTTTCACATTACTTCTGTGATCAGGAACTGCTTTTGAGTAAGCTCTTTACTTTGAGCTGTAGAGCACAGTCTTATTTCCAAATAAGCAATTCCCTGCCACTGCAGGAAAGCATCTCTCATTAGCCTAGGCAGTTTAGCTCATTTGTACCATTTCAAGGCAGACAGTATTGGTGCAAAAGCAATTTACATAGTTTAAAGTTCTGTCAAACATTATAGGAAAGTATAAACTGAGAGTAGTCTTTGCTTCCACTCTCTTCTCAGTGAAAAGATAGGAGTCCCACAGACATGGTAAACAACAGTCACAGTGGAAGTTCAGGTATCAGAACTTTCTCAATGTCATATAGAACTGAATTCAGTCAGGGACAGAGGTGAAAAGGGAGTGAAGAGATCCCAATGCTGAAGTGAGGATTTCACCATCATTTCCATTAAGCCTTTTTCTCTTTCTGCTTGCAGAACTAAAAATACTAAGTTTATCTCAGAGGATGGCAAACAGGCATTGAATAGATTTGATGACATCATAAGTAATGTTATTTCACTACTGATAAAAATAGAGCTAGTAGCTTTTGCAAACGATAGACAAACAGTACTGCATGCACAAATACTCAAATAGCATCAAGAATGTAAGATTTTATGCCAATGAACACATTCCAAATGCTAATCTCTGTGCACCAGTGTTCACTATGTCAGCTGGATTTATTTCTTTTAATATAGTACTATAGGTTATTGCCCTCATCCATACAGGAGAAACCAATGCAGCAAAGATATTATTAAAAGGAAGCTTCTACTGCACTTGCACCAAGAAAAAATGCAAGTGATTTAGGTATTTTGCTTTAACTATCCTAGTGTGACCTGTGAGCACAAAGAAGGCTTTTCATAATTTCAGACCAAACTTTAAAGTGCACCATTTATAATATTAAAATGAATTTAGGTTAGTGAACCTGAAAGATACTTCGTTAACACAAGGTAGTCTGGACAACCTTAGCATTTTACTCCTCCCTGTGCAAAACATAGCTTGGATTAATAGCCAATATACATAACATAGTTGACTGGATGTTACACTCCTTCACAATTCTTAAATTTTCTTAGCAATTGTACAATTACCTTGAAAGTTAAAATTTGATTGTGCTACATCAGTAATAGTCACATGAGGCTTTACAATTGCCCAGAAATATTAAAGCCTAACAACAGCAGAATTTACTGTTAAGAGAGGTATTATCTACATAAGGAAAAAAAAATTACAGTTTACTCTCTGTTTTTTTGTGCGGAAGTCACACTTTGTGTTAAAGGTCCACTTGAAAATCACCTCTAAGATTACAACTGACTGTGCTAAATGCTCCAGTTCTCCCACCTTGGCTCCAATTTGACTACTTCAGAATAACCAGAAAGGCATTGCCAGAAACTGATGGATGCCATATGGAGCAGAGTTAGTCTTCTGTAATGAATATGTGCTAAAAACACTTCCTCAGAAAGGACAGAAGTTCTCAGCCCATCTATCAGAAACTTTGCTCACCTTAAAGCAAGACAAGAGTGATTCCTCATGTTCCAAATGATCAGAGACCCACATGTTTCATGATCAGAGATCTTTCTTTTCCCTTGACCTGGATGTCCCCCAAAGTCTGTAAGTGCCCAGTGAGTGAAAGAAGTCACTCTGGTGGGAGACACAAAGCAATCCAGGTCTTAGATGAACAACTCCAAGGAATTGTTGATACACATCATATGCATCTGATTGTCCATTAGGCATCAACTATAGTCCTAAGCACACTACTGGATATTATATAAGGTTACATCACTTACAAAAGCTATATACTTTCATGCTGTGATTTTAACTGTCTTCTCAAAACTCCAAGACCATCTCGAGACAGGCACAGAAACACCAAATGCTAATGAACTGTCAACCTACTGCAGGCATGGGATATTTAACAACTTGAGAAAGAAAACCAAACCTCTCCCCCCAAAATATGGTCAAATAAACACTGTTCAGATCAGGCATCAACCCTGTACACAGGAACTGAGATAGATTTAAGGTAACAGAATATCCCAAATGTTAATTTACTAAATAATGCTACTTTTTAAAAACAAATTTGTTTAAAGTTGAAAAGAAATCGGTTTTTTAGTTATTTTCTTTCCAGTGTCTGTCTTTTATACAAATCGGCAATTTCAATATCCTATTCAAATTCAACAGAAATAAGCATTTTGTAAATAGCAATCAAGCAAAAAGAAAAAATCCTACAGGTCATCTTATGAAAACAGTTATAAAAAAAACCAGAGTAAGAATTGAGAAAGTTATTGTCAGAACACATGTATACACCTACATACAAATGAATTACACCTGAATGACTGGATTTTGCCTAATACACAGGAAGTAAGCAAAAAACCGATACATATTACAGCCTAGAAAAAGGTTTCAACAGAAATAACTATCAGTGCCCCACCCAACCTCTCCAGATGAAGTTTTGGGCTGCTGGAAGTACAGCAAGTTTGTACACTCTCTTCCAAAATTTGTATCCTGTCTAGCCTCTTTTTTGTTGTAAAAAAAAACAACACTAGATGTCCTAGAGAATACGAAAATCAAATTTGTATGTTTACACTACACACCAGAAACACTTGTAAGACTGTAGGTATTGTCATCCAAATGAATTTTTATAGTTAGCAAAAAATATATACACATGCCTATCCAGTATCATGTCACTCAGATCCACTAGGAATTCTACTGTATCATACTAAATGAGAATCAGCTGAGGTTACCTTTGAGACTGAATTATCATTATAAAAGCAAAGTTTCATATAAAAGCCATGAATTTCCACATGCCCAATGTCTACAGTGTCTTGATTGGAGTAGTAGTAAATGATGTGGTTGGTTCAGTTCAACTCAGTGCAGCTGGAGGGCTGTTGCTATATATAATCGAGCTATCTCTGACCTTATGAGCCATTCCACCAACTGCAGAATATCAGCATCGCCTTTGAGAACTGCTCTCCATCAAGGCCAGATGACAATAAAAGCAGTAGAAGCCTATTTTGCTGATTCATGAAGTGATCTCATTAGATCTGAGCCCAAACTGCTGCTTAAAAGATAAGGGAAATAAAATATAGTGCAACTAAAGTGCAAAGATGAGTAACTTCAAAATATGAGCCAAGTGTAAAGAAAGCAGTAATACCAAACTACTTGACTCAGAAGATTGCTGGACCACATCAGAAATCTGTTTAGTCAGGAATCCTTCTGGAGGATTCAGTCTTTGAGAGAAGTCTTTAAAACCTAAGTGTTACCCTCATGCTTTGTGTCCAACTGATTGCTGAGTGAATACTGTTTTTGTACAAGCATACACTCCTCACAGAGGACATGCTCAGTTTAGGAAAAGATGCTGCTTCTGAGAAGTGAGGTCTAGCATAGAGGGAGAAGAGCCATGTTATTCCATACACAAAAGAAGAGAAAATGTATTTGCCCAGAATAACAGGTGTTTCTTTATCCTTTTTAGGCCAATCAAAACTACAACCCCCCACTATTAGTAAGACCAGTTTCAATTCAGCTTTAGCCTGTCTTTCCCACACTAGAACTGGAAAGGATCCAGGGAAACAGAGCACTATTATTGAGCACTTACATTACCTGAAGGCATTGTATAGTACAGGGGGTACCCTTAATTGCTTACATGCCTTTAAAAAAAAGTAGTAAGACACACAAAACAGATACATACTACAGGGAAATGTGTTTCCCACATTACCTACTGCATTGCTAAACTTCTGCCATCTTCCAAATTACTAGGTAACACTATCTTTGTGCTTAGTTATTATAATTTTTTAAAATGTACTTTGTGTTTAAAGAAAGATGAATGAGAAAGAAGGGAAAAGAGAAAAGGCTGTTAAAGTATTTTAACACCTCATCTGTAACTATGATAAACTCAGCAGATACATCCACTAAATCTCATGGCTATGAGATTATACCTCAGACCAAAGCTTATTTCAGGAGCACCCATCATCATCAGATCCACTTGCTAAAGTGATTGAACATATAATTAATGTTCTTATCAACCTTTTCCTTTCATTCAAGAGGGCTGGTCAGGGATAGAAGGACAAGGAAATCAATAAAAAGTAACGCACTTGAAAGGAGAAAAAAATTAAGAAGTGTCTAGATTATTTTCTTGGCTTGGTTATTTTCTTGGTTTTCTTAGCTGATTTACCAAACCAGTAACAAAACAAAAACAACAACAAAAATCCCCTGTAGGATTAATTCTGTAAATAATATGGGGATATGTGAAGAATGAAATTTCCAAGTTCTATCATTTTAATTCCACCTGCAAATACGTACACACAAATACATATGTACATAGAATATAACATACATGTCAACATTTAGCATTGCAAGTTGTATCACCCAAATACGTCAAGAACTTTGTAAGCAAAGACACATAACTCCGACTCCCCCAAAACGTATTTCTTACAACTGTGAGGATTAATGTAGTGACCCCTCCTATGAAGGACAGGAATAAACCATACTACTCCAGCAGCAGAGCAGTCAGCTGCTATAAAGCAGTCTGAAAATAGTGGATATAAAACACATAATCAGATTCTTAACACCTTGTGTCCGCTTACCTACCAGTATATACAGAATTACGAGAGCACCTGTATTAGAGTTAGGGTATCTTACAAAACAAAGGAGAGAACACATTGATGTTATAAGTACTACAGTACAGTCACAGATCTAAAATAAACCTGCATATTTTTTAAACTGTATTACAGAATCTCTTTTTATTTTTCCTTTAGCTTCTACCATTGCAACTGCTAAATACCTGCAAGAGCAGGTTGCAGGATGCAGCATGTACATCAGTCATCCACAACTTGAGTTTTGAAAGAAAAACATGTTTTAATACACAGAAGAAAGAAAAAAAAATCAATTTTAAAGCTAATTCTCTCTTCCCCCTTCTAAATCTTGTATAATTGCAGACCTTTAATTGATGATGTGCATAAAGCATTTCTGTAGCTCCCAACAACCAAAGCACAGAAATCTGAAGAAAACAAGTAACAATAAGTAATAATAAAGCTTGATCTTTTCCCCCATTTGAAGTCATACACAATCTCCCTGCTTTCATCAGTGGGAACAGGTCCAGTTGCTTTTCCTCAGCTTGCTTTAATAAAATGCTCTACATGAAAAATCACTGTTGTACCACGCCGTGTGGATTAATCCCACACAAAACAGCCTGATCCTACTCTCACAGTGGAGTTTTGAAATTTATTTTAATTTTAAAAGGAAAAAATATGTCTAAATAATTGTTAATAAAACATCTTTGGAGGTCTCTCACCTACAATCAGGCCAGCAGAACTCATTTCTAGATATAAATTTCAAAATCAGTCTAATGAATACAAGAGAATTTAAAAAGCACTAGTTTTCTCATCTGTATGTATAACTAACACTTAAAAATATAATGCATTTCAAAATTAAAATTACTTTAAATGAATGAAGAAAGATAACCAGAGTAAGTGGATACAAACTACTACATAATCAAAGTAGGTTCTACAATGCTAACAATAGCCACATCAGAAGGAGCAGAAATGTGAATTAAACTTGAGGCTGAAACTGTTTCTCTCACTAACTGTTCCTCCATCAAAACACAGTCCTGCTGTGATGCATATTGCTGTTCAGACGGCAAGAGATGCAATGCACCCACTTTCACCACTCAAAAGTACACATCATCAAAATCATACAGATTGCAAAAAAGAAACTAATGATTTGACATCATCTAAATACTTGTAATTGTGCTCATTACTCCAGTTGTATCTATATTGCAGTATTTAACTCAATTGTTTCAATTAACTTTTCACAACCTCAGATTTTCAGGCAGATGACAACTTTTGCTGTCTTGTTCAGTAAACCTGTAAAGCAACACAGAAGGTAACAACAGCCCGTGACAGCTTATTTTTTGCAACAATTACCGTCCTCTCAACCAAGCTAGGAAAACAGGCAAGTTCTCACCAGAGAGAGGGAATGCTTAGGAAATTGAAAGTGGTACCTGGCAGATAAGATGTTTTATAATTTTTAAAGTATCTTTACAGCCCTTCTCTGGCATGTAGTAACTATCGGTCTTCCTTTATCTTCCTTGACTACCCTAATAGCCTGCCTAGGAAGACAACACTGAAAACACGTAGGTGTTGGCATAAGGAATCGTTCTTTTGTTCTCTGCTGTTGAGGGAACACCACCTTTGTCAGGCGGCGCAGCAGCGTGCGCAAGTGAGCACCGCCTTGGCTTCAGCTGCCTCCCCCTGCCCAGCACCCGCACGGAAACACTCACAGAAAATACAGTCACTGCTGACCGATCGCTAGTCTGACGCCTTCTGTTTAAGTAAACATATATGAGTATTTGTGAAACGCGGCTTTTGAGTTCAGCAGCCTCGAAGAACGGTGAGTTTGGTTCAGAGACGAACAGCGTCCGGCGCGTTTCATCACTGAGCTTACACATCCTGGCAGCCCCAGGACTGTTCCGATACTCGGCACGGACCGCTCACTGATACCATTTGCACTGGCCACGCACAGCTCTGCTCAGCCCCGCTGGCCCGGGCTGCTCTTACCAAGAACTGTCCCTTCACACCTGACGCCCACGCCGAACAGCCGCCGCCGCTCCCGGCCGCGCAGGGGACACAGCGCGGGCTTCGCTGGGGAGAGCGGCCCTGCGGCAGGAGCACGGGCAAACTCTCCTGCCGGGACCCCTTCCCGCCGCGGCCCGTCGCCACTGCGCTTCTGGCGGAGCTTCCGTGCGGGGGGGCGGACAGGACCCCGCCGCAGCCCGTGGGTCGCGGGCAGGCGCCCCGATCCGCACAGGTGCCGTGGGGCCCTTCTCCCCCGCCCGCCGCGGCCGGCGCAGGTGGCGGGAGGGCTGCGCCCATTCCCGGGCAGACCTCGCCTCCTAGCGCCCGCGGCGGGCCGCGCTGCAGGCAGCGGGAACTGCGCGCCCGCTGCCTCTCGAACCCCTCCACCTTCCTGCATCGGGCCCGCTACGTGACCGACCGAGGGGGCAGGGAGAACGCAAGGGCCCGGTGAGGCCGGCAGAGAAGCAGCGGCGGGGGAAGACGCTGGGCTGACAAGGCTCCTCGGCTGCCCTTGGGCCCGCCCAGCCCAGCCGAGCCCGGGGCGGCGCGGGGGGCTCGGCGTTACCTTTCGAAGAGCAGCCGGATCATGAAGATGCAGAAGGCCAGGGGGAAGGCGAGGTAGAGGTCCTCCGCCTGCGGGAAGGCGGCTTCCTCCGTGCTCTGCAGGTCCGCCCAGGTGACGTTGTGCGGCAGCCAGAACCGCTCGTTCCAGAACCAGGCGAGGATCCCTGCCATCTTTGCTTTGTCTGCCGCGGCGCCCCTCGCTCCGCTCCGCTCCGCTCCGCTCCGCCCGCGGCGAGGCGCGTGTGAGCGGCTGCCGCGAGAGAGGAGGATGGAGGCGTGTGTCAGCCCCGCAGCCGCGGATGATGCTGCCAAGCGCCGCCGTACAGGTTCCCCGCCCGGCGGGGGCAGCGGCCGCCCCGCCTGTCACACGGCCGCGCCGGCACCCATTGGCTCCCGCCGCTCCCGGGGCCCCGCCGAGCGCTCCGGAGCCGCCTTCCCCCGCCCCTTTCGCCTGCTGAAAGACCGCACCGAAGCCAGAAGGGGACCCCTTCCCGGGGGTACTCACCGCGACCGAGGCTGGCGGCAGCAGCGCTGTACCCACCGGGTGCAGCCTCCGCCTCAGCGCCGGCCCGGGGCCCCGCCGCCCTGACGGCTCCGCGCCCCGTCACCCACCGGCCCTTTCGCCGCCCAGCCGGGTCCTGGCGAGCTCGGAAGGGCTGTCGCCAGATTGGAATAGGCAGGTGGCAGCAGCGAAAAGCCCTCTATGAACTCTGCACAGCCACGCGGACCGGAGTCGGCTGCCGCAGTCCGGTCCCCGGGAGCGACCCCTGCCCGGAGCGCGGCTCCCGGCACTCTCGGCTGAGGGGTTTAACCGGGAACGGGACCGTCCCGAGTGGAAGGACTTTCAAACATTCAATGACTTTACTCTGAACGCGGGTACATCAAACAGGCGTAAATGTGGCATAGAAAAGCTTCAGAAAGCACACGACTCATCAGCAACAAAATTGAGGTTAGGACTCTGGCTTTGCATTCCTGGCTAAAGAAAACATTTTTAGTTTTACGTAGGTTTTTACTTCTAATTCCTTATCTCATTGCCACATCTTACTAGAGATACGCTGGAGGAGTAGAACTACAATTTATTCCACTAAACTATACAGCAGACTTTAGTATAGCTATAGCCACAGGACAGTATGCGTGGTGGTCCTGGCCCACGCAAAATTACTTGAAATAGTAGCTCCTGTAACATCACTGTTTTTCTGCCCCATCTCAGTTTATTTTAGATGGCTTCTGTTTTCTTTTCTGTATCATCATACTTTCCATCAGGCTATAGAATACTGAGACACAGACCTCTGCACATGCCGTACTTCAGAGTTTTATCATCCTGCCTTTATGTTTTATGCTAACTTGCTCTTTTCCCCCCAGTGGCTCTATTTGCCCTTCCTGAAAAATTAATTGCACAGCTTCTCATGTCTGTGCTGACATTTCTGCGCTAAATAAAATCATAAGTCAAACATAATAATGTGAAAAACGACACATCAATTTAAAGGAAGCAAACAAGTTCTGTGTATGGAGATAATTTCCATCTAGGACGTTTCAGGGGTTTCAGGAAATACTTTGGCAGGATGGCTGACAAGCCATGCAGGTAAACCTGCCAGTGAATGTTTCTGTTTTATTGATGGGACAATTTCCTAAGTGTGTGTATTATTATTCCAATTCCATTCTCATGGTTGCTTCTTGAGGAGGGAGTACAGACACCTAGTCCTTCAAATCATCTGGAAAAAAGTGAGTTCTAGCACCACTGCCAGATCTGCCTGGCCCCATCGCTCCTTCACTTTGTCTCAGGATTATTCTCTGACATGAGCTCTCAAAATCCAGGGCTTTGCTTTAATTTCAGCTTAGAGAGAAAGTAGACCACGAGTTCCACACCCCTAATGAAGCTTTCCTCACATGAAAATAAGATTTTTCTGAGCTTAAGAAAACATTTTTTTGCTCAAATCAGCAAGACTCCTTTTATTCAGTACCAAAAATTTGCCTATCCTTCTTCCTTCCAACTTCTCTGCCTTGTTCTCAGAGTCAGATTTCACCCCACTTGCAGCTGACCTAGAACTCCCCTAGAATTTCCCCAGGAGCTTATCTTTCAGCACATTCTCACAAACACCTGGGCTGGCTCCTGCCCATACACATACACCTCTCAAATAGTCCAGATCACTCCATTTCCTGAATGGACAAGGATAAGTGAGTTTTAAATGGAGATATGGGTGCATGTCCTCAGAATGACCTCAGAAGCATCAACTTTGAAATCTGATGAAAAGTTCTGTAGATATCATTTTAATATCTGTCAATACACAGATAAACATATACTTCATTAATGCTTGTGTTTAAGGCAAAGGTATTTTTAATCAGAAAATCAGTGTCATTATCCCACAGCTGAAGGTGACCTGTCTTTTTGCAGCCTATTTCAATATTCCAATCAGTTTGGAAGTACATTCAATATTTATGTCTGTTCTCACTCCAATAAAGTAGTTATTTTCCAGTCAGTACTGAGACTCACAAGTGCCAGTGCTTAGCTTTGCTTATGTACAGACAAAGAAAAGGAAAGATCTTTGCACAATGAACCTAGCAATAGTAATAATCTGATGATGCATATTTCCTGCTGAACAATTAGTGTTATTGACTTTTGTGTCAGTCTAAAATTATGTTAGGACAATAGATCTCTGGGCATATCTGAAAACGAATGACAGTTCTGAAATGTTTGGAAGGATGACCAATTAAAAGCTTTTAATTGAATTCAAACTGTAGATGTAGGCAAGATATGACTATGGAATGAGGATGCCTGAATATTGTGCTTTGAAGGGAGATATTACCATGGTGTTTTTCTTTGCTGCCCCCTAAAATTGTAATATCACAAAATGGAGCCCAATAGAACTTTAAAAACTGTGGTTTCATATGTCGTCTCATATCTTGAAGGAACTTACTCCAAGATAGTGCTAAAACTTGGCTGTCCTAAAAGAAAGTAAAGGGCTGGAACTAAGACTGCTTCCTCAAAAGCCCAGCCTGGGTACTTTGTAATTACTAACAAGAGTTAGTAATAACTTAACAAAAACAGATATACAGACTCCCCAAAATTTTCTGAACTTATGTTACTATTCCAAAAAGGAAAAGAGAAAACTGACAGCCTGCGTATTGCTAGTTCAAGACCTTGAGCCATATTGCTAGCCACCTGGAGGAGTTTGTCCACCAAAACAGGAAAAGCTGCAGAAAAGCCTCTTGATTCTAAAGGATTGCTAAAGATTTGAAAGCAATCAGCCAACTTTTTTTTTTTTAAAGTCTCATTTAGTCTACTGTATTTCTGGAGTAGCATCAGGCTTGCACATAGGCAACTGTGATAAGACTCTGGACCAGTCCCTTTAATGAACTGAGTAGTACAGGTGCCAATAACACAATCCACTGAGACTTCTTACTATCCAAGTCTGAACTGGATTGTTGCTAAGCAGAAGAGATGGGTATGGTTGATACTTCTGAAAGCATTGGTACAAGTCCCATTTCCATAGGTCAGTATCATTAGACTGCTAATGATGTATGGAGCAGAAGGGCCAAGAACTGCCTGGGTGTTGTGTGACTGCTCTGTGCCCTCCTGGGGAAGATGAAGGACCATGGGCACAGGGGAAATGGCAGTACAGGTCATGGCAATGAGCTGTCATTCTTCTAACATGTCTTCTACCTGCTGGTCACAGCAGTTTTGTACTCCTTTCTAGCTTCTTGTGCTACTAGTTTTGACAGCTTTTCTAATAATTTCACCTAAGAGTCACACTAACAGAGCAGCAATCTTCATCACGAAAGCTATTCTGGACCAGTTACATTAGTCCTGACTCCTGTGTGGGGTTGTATTAGTCTGAAGAGACCAGTCTGGCTTCACCCAAGTACCAAACAATGTGTCCTGAATTCAAATCACTAGCAGAGCTCTGTGTCATAGCACTTAAAGTACAGCAATACAGAGGTGTCCCCAGGTTACATCACTTTGCAGCCTTCCAAATGTTTTTTCTTGGCAGACAAGCAAGTTTTGTCACTTGGAAAGACATGCCATGGTTATTAGTTTGGCTGCTATGGAAAGATACGTGGAAAAATAGCCCTAGCTGAAAGAAAGGTTTACAAACCTTGGGATGGCTTTTGCTTTGTACTGGGGTCCAATTAAAGTCAAGACCTGAAGCAGAACTGCCCTGTGAGGACTGTGCAGAAGGAGAGGAGGAAGCAGGGATTGCCTGAGTCGCTGTATGTCTCTGTGCTTCATTTTTCACATTCATTATTCACTTTGATTTGGCTTCCTGCTCTAGATTTCTAAAGAAAGTGTGCGAAAATGTATGTCCTAATTATGATGCCATCATAGAACACTTGATTGCAATGTTGCTTAACTACCCGAATTTATTCTAAGCTGAACTAGGCCCACTCAAACTACACTAAGAGTAGTCAGAGTCTTCCATAACGATTTGAAATAAATTATCCTGAAAAAACCCCTTGTAATGAGGTTTGCACAACTCTGACCGGAGCCAAGCGACTGGAAAAACTGCCGATTTTATCTTAAACCTGATACACTGTGTCGCATTTCAACTGGCCCTTCAGAAACATCTATTTCATGCCTATGCATGTGGCCAGGTTTGGGCTAGAGTCACATTAGAATTTACTTAGTAAAGGGACTTTTCAAACCTGCATGATGCCAAAATTTTACAGTACACTGTATGTATCTTGTGTCCCCAGCATGCAGACATGCTCTGCAGGACTGCAGACTTTCAGTAGCCAGGCCTTGTCTCCAATGCTCGGTGAAATCTGGGCTCTGACCAGCCACACCGGTGTGCCTGACTTGCCAATGAACATGTAATCCAGAGTCTCTGCCAGCTTTGTGTCAGCTGTGAGGGACAGACAATACCTGACTCTCTGTGCAATGAGAGCACTAATCTAGCATAAAAAGTCAGCTACTACAGTGCTGAGCTGTCATATCATTTCCAGGGAATCTGCATTGTCGGTGTGAGCTTCTGCAGGATCAATACCTCACATCTCGTGGCTGCAAGCTGTGTTCCAATCCTGGCAGCCTGGGACTCATTTCCTGTCTTATTAAACCACAGTCCTGAGCTCCAGAAATTACTGTCAGAACTAAATTTTCTTATTTACTAGTCATTTTCAGACAGCTTCCAAGGTAATTACATTCTGCCCAGAACAACATTCACCTGGTCATCTCAGTTTTTTCTTCAAAGCTCATTTAACATCACTGTCACAATGTCATCTGGTATTTACTTGGTAATACTTTGTGTTCGTATCTGAATGAAGCCAATGCTATTTAGTATTTGGTTTTAAGACCCCATCTATATGTAAATTACTATTTGCCTAGGAGCTAGAGGACAATTAACTGGTTGGCAATAAATTTGTATTTTCTTATCACAGATTTAAATATCCTCCCTATGAATTTCACTGTACTTATGTCGCAGCTGTACAGAATTTTATTTTCACCCAAAATATACATTTGGGTTGACTGAAACTATTGCTAAATTAATGCTGAATTTATTAAATTAGCATTTTCATTTCCCTAAATTATCACATGTATATTCTGACATTTTTAAACCAAAACATCCTTTTTTTATTTCATAATGACTTTCCAAGAATAAGGTTATTCCATTTTTTATGTGAATTGGAAGTAAAATATAAATCAAAGGACTTGGTAAAATCAGACACACAATAATTGTATTATACAAATTTGTCTTTAAAGATCTAGTTAGTAATTGAAGATTCCCTTAGCTATACTGTGTCAAAACTCTCAAGATTATAGGTCACATATTATTGCACTTAAATCGTTTAAGTGGAAGATACCAGAAAGTTGAAGTGATAATTCAATGAGTCACACTCTCTGCTGGAGTAACCACCACTGTTTATGCTCCATAGTGAACATGACAACTTACTGTGTCCTGTAAATACAGTTCCACCTCCACAAATGGAAGCTGACCATCTTATCTCCTCCCTCTGATACAGACCACAGCTTTATGGGAACTGACACAGTAGATTAGTTAGGCATGGCTTTAAGCATTTTCTGAGTTGGAAATATAATACTTTATTTCTTTTTTCTCTGGACTCGTGGAGAGGCAAAACCAGAGAACAGCACTTCAAGTTTTGCCAGCTTTGTTTCAACCCCAGCACATGTTCTCTCTTTTACAAGTTCATGGGGGATAACTAATCAACAGAAAAATGAGAGTACCTTCATCCCAGCTGTGAAAAAGGGGTTGTTTTTTATTCCTCCCACAAAAACAAAAAGCACCAACATACTTTGTCTGCCAGATCATGTGTATAGGTACTATATTATTACACAAAACATTACATATACACCTTGATTTAAATGTTGTATTTAGTCTTTGACCAATGTCATCATTTACCTGTGGGTAAAACTCCTCCAGCTAGTGGCTGCAGCCCACTTGTATTCTTCAGAGCCTTTGTCTCCCTCTTGATGCCCAGAGCTGCCACCCACCCTGTAAGTCAGCTGGTCAACCCAGGCTAATAACTGCTTTGTGTCCAGGCACAGCAACATGGACACAGCAGCAAAATCTGTTCAGGGAGTTATCTCTCCTTCAATTTATTAATTTATTCTCCTCCACAGTGCCTTTTTTTTTTTTTTTNTAGCTTAGCTGTTTAGCAACTGTGGTTTTGATAAAAAGTGTAAAGATTTATAAATGTCCTTTCCAGCATCCAGGAGATGAGATGAGTGGGGTTGTTCATCCTCAAATTGTCTTGCTGTGCACAGAAATAGGAAGCCTGCATGGATGATAAATATGAGTAAAAATGAGTATGTTGCTTTGTGCAATAACCCAGTAAACCTTCTCATCTAGAGGAACTCCAGTGAATTTATCCTGAGATGTGCCAGTAAAAGAGGGAATAACTTCAACCATCTCGCCTGTACCCACTGACCATGACATGAGTCAGAGCTGCCCTTACTGTTGTTTTGTTTGCTTTAAGGAAGAGAATTTGTACAGAATTTAATGCAATCGGAATAATTAATGTTAGATGTGTCTAAAAAATACATGCAGTTGCTACTACCTCACTACTGATGTATAAACTGAATTCTGAGGAACAAAATGAGTAAATTCAGAGCAAATTAGAAATTCAGAGCAAATAAGCCCTTTTTGATGCTGCCCAACATCTCAGCACTACTATTTCCAAGGGTTCAAGAATAGCACCATAATGATGTTTGGGAGATACTTACTGTAATGACAAGGCAAAGCTGGAGAATTTTTTTCAAGGATTTTATATTTCACAGGGCTCCAAAGGAATCACTCAGATTGTTTTATGGCAACTTCATTAAGAGTTAATTTATCAAAACCATATGTGCAATGCTGGCTTTTTATATGCTTGAAACACGAATTTATAAGAAAGATCCAGAGAAGATCAACCAAGAGGAATGATTTTTTTGTGGATCTTTGTTACTAAAAATTTTCTCATTTGTAGGAAAAACTATATTTTCTGAAGTAACACTTCTTCGATACTACCTTCTTGAAAAAGTAGAGCTGGCTTCATTGCTGGGTGATTTTTTTTGTGGGATTTTCCCCATTGCATTTTATACCAAGAGAAAGAAAGAGATGCTGAAAATTTGGACTCAGCTGCTTAGTTTTCTCAGGTGTAGGGGAAAATCTTGGTGTGATCAAGGCTCCTCCTGCTCTGCAAAGTGAGGCTGATTTTAAAGTGACTGCATCATAGACTTCCTCATGGAATGGTATGGAAGGCTGCAAAATTTCTGATTCAGCTTACAGAACCCAGCAAGAAGTACTGGGAAAGACATGCAGCTCTAAGTTTATAATCTGCATATCTAACTACATCAAAATTTTATCAAACAGGACTAAAAGTGGTTACTAGAAATCTACTTTTAGCACAACATATATATGTAGTGTTGAGGTGATTTTTTTTTAGAAAAGATTCCAAAGCTCTAATGTCTTTGTCTCTTTTAACCTAGAAGCCAGGGTTCTTAAAAGCATGTAGTGTTAAGAAAAAAAACCACTATCAATTAGTGGTTTTGTGGTTTTATATCATTTGTGTATAATCACAGAAAGGGTCAGGTTGGAAGGGACCACAGTGGGTCATGTGGTCCAACCTCGCTGCTCAAGCAGATTCATCTTAGAGCACAAGATTGTATCCAGAGGGTTCTTGAATATCTCCAGTGAATATCTCGACCACTTGTCTTGGCAATCTGTTCCAATATGTGGTCACCCACACAGTAAAAACATTCTTCCTCATATTTAGGTGGAACTTCCTGTGCATCAGTTTCTGCACATTTCCCAATGTAGTCCAGGATGCCATTTGCCTTCTTGGCCACAAGGACACACTGCTGGCTTATGGACAGCATGGGTTGTCCACCAGGACCCCCAGGTCCCCAGTCTCTAGTGGTGCATGGGGTTACTCTCTCCCAGATGCAGGATTAAGAGATCCTGCATTGCCTTCTTGGCATTTCAGTTCTTGTCTGCCCATGTCTCCAACCAGTCAAGGTCCTGAAGGGCTGCACAGCCCTCTGGGGTATGAGCTGCTTCTCCCAGCTTTGTGTCATCAGTGAACTTGCTGAGGAGGCATCTGCCCCTTCATCCTAATCACTGACAAGTAAGCTAAACAATACTCCAGCCTTGGGGACCACCACTAGTGACAAGCCTCCAACTAGACCCTGTGCCACTGCTTATGACCCTTTGGGATGTGCCATTCAGTTTTCAATCCACCTCACTGTCCACTCACCCAGTCCACACTTCCTGAGTTTGTCTGTGAGGGTATTGTGAGAGACAGAGTTGAAAGCCTTGCTGAAGGCTTTCAACACTGTTGCCAAAGGCCTTGCAATTCATTTCTGAAGTCAGTGGCAGTTTTGTCTCTGACTTCTAAGGAATATTACCAGACTCACAGAATAGGCAGGAGCTGAGCTTATTATTTTCTCTCTGTCAGCAGGTTGTTGATATTTTGCTGTAACTAGTGTACATTTAAACTTCATATAAATTGGAAACAGAAAAATAGGAGAAGAATATTTTAACTGATCTGATGTACCATCTAATGAATTTCTATAAAACTGACCTGAACAAATGAGGCACACTAATGAATAACTTTCTGGAAGTAGAATTTTGGTGGAGAGCACCCTTTTGCCACATGCAGCACCAGCTGTACTATTTCATTCGTTTCCCAGTTAAAGGCAGACATTGTTGAGGCTGGTGGTCTTCATTCCAGACTAACCAAATTCAGGTATCACACTGCATGGTGACCAGCACTGCTGCAAAACACTGCTTGTGCTAATGTTGCCTCCTCATGCTCTGGCTTTTGTTGCAGTGCTTAGGAAGCCTTTCCTCTGCACAATGAAGGGAGACAGGCTGGAATTCGGGAACTTTGCAAACATAAACTGTACATTAGAAACTACTTTTTTTTAGCTAACCCACTTCATAAAAGACCAGAAAAATACAGCTGCAAAAGCTCAGGGGTTTCCCTGGTGCATGAGGTCCATATCAAGACAGCTAAATTAAATAGGAGTAATCTGAACCAAGCAAAAGAAGGTAGCTGAATAATATCAGTTAACATTGGCAGACTTTCCTTTAAAAAAATCCCTGAAGTATCAGTCAATGCAATGACTTTTTCTTGGAAAGGATACTCCACAGGGAAAAAAATGGTATAACTTAATTTTAATCATAATATTTTAACTAGCATTCTTATCACTGTCACTATTTGCTATTGTTTATCAATAAAAGAGGCTTTTGTTTACTAAAAACCTATGTAATTACCCTATGTAATTACCCTATGTAAACCTCAGGAAGAAAATGCTGCTTCTAGAAATAAGAACTTGTCACAGAAACAAATGAAATAATGCAAACCACAATTAACTCATCTCTAACTGTGCACTTAGGATATCAGCAGAGGATGAAGATGCAGCTGAATTTGTCCTGAAGTGTTGGTGAGGGGAGAAGGAAAGGGAGTTACAGGGACATAGTTTAAGTAAGGTAAATACTATCTTTCTTTATCCTGTTGCACCTTCCAGTGGATTTGGTCACCAAGTACAACTTACTTTTGTTCTGCCCTTGGGAAGAGAAACACACTGATATTATTACAGCTGAACCCACATCTCTTCAATGAGGTCAGGGATCTCCAGTGTCACCACAACCAGTTCAGGTTCTTCAGTCTTCTTTTTCCAAAACTTACTTTATGCAGCTCATGGTATGCTGTGGCCCTTACAAATGGGGAACAGAGCTGCTGCCTCACTTATGGAACAAAATATGCCTGCACCATAGCAAACTTTTCCAGGAAATGATAGAGCAAGGTAGGCAGTATCCTGTAGCTATATAATTTCAAACTGAAAAACTCTTCACATGAGCTGTGGTTAAGCAGAGTCAGACACACAGAGCTGCATTGAATTCCAAAATATATCACCCCCAATTTACCTTTAAATAAGCGCCACTTACTTAAAACACATTAATGCTGTTTTATGTTTTTCAAGTCCTCTAGAGGACAGCTTGGAGGGCAGGCTATTGCATGATTGGGACAGGACAGGAACAGTTCCCCCATTTCTATGAAAATACTGTGTCGTTTCTACCTTGAATTTTCACTGAAAAGCAAAATAAAAACTCTCTGGCATGTTTTTTTGGGTAATATGCTATGCCTTCCTGCTACATGAGTGTTTATTTTCAGTTTGAAGTCAGTCAGCAGGTACAGTCACAATACAACTGCTGTAATCCTCTGCTTGTTCCCATACATATGCAAGATTTTCCATGTGCCATAACAGCATTTTTGATGTGTTTATTTCATTAGATTAATATTCTATAGGTCAGTCTGAAAGTAGAGGGTCCAAACAAAGTCTTGGGATTAAACCCTCAACACATATCTTGTAAGATTTATATGCTATAGCATACTGATTCAGGCTCTGTAGTATTATAAAATGTAGAAAAATCCCACTTCAAATGTACTAGGATCTTGTCAGCATGCATACACTTAAGTTTTAATGACTTTTAAATTTAAAGGAAATATAGTAAAATACGAAAATCTTTCCTGCTTTTCCTTTGGTAAATTTAGTTTATTGTGTTGAATTTTGTTTCACCAAACCTGTTACATGATATAGAAGCAACTGAAGAGGAATTAGGGAATCATAACACTGAGCACTAAACAAAGGGCAAGCATCTGCAAGGATGGGCTGGGCTAAGAACAGTGTGGATAGTCACCGTGTGAGGGAGTACTTAATGTTGATTTGTCAACTCCTTTTACCCACACTTGGCAGTGGCAGTTTTCTCCTTTTATTTTTACTCTACCAATCAGTAACTGTAAAAAAAAAACCAGCAGTCAGTGCTTTGCAGGTGTTCTTTTGTAACAAGACAACATTAATTAGGTATTTAAATCTGTAATTGCTGTTTATTTCCTTGACTTTCTGCATGAAAAATTTCTTAATGCTTTCTTTCTGCAGACTTTTTATTAGCTTCTAAGCTATTTGTTCTTTCTCAGTTGCCTGCCTCTCTTCTGTTTTTTCCTATTTATGTGGTCATTTTCCCACTCACTTATTATTCAAACTCAATGTTCAGTAAATTTAAGCCATGAAAATATGTATCTTTTTACTGCAGTATTATTTGACACAGTTACTATGTTAGTGCACTCACATAATTATGATGTTCTGTATGATTTCATGCTGGTTTGATTACTGGATTATCCTAGGAACCAAAAGAAACCAGCAAAGATTATAGAAGTAGAGGCTGTTTCAAATAGGAATTAAGAGGGTACTAAAATATGCTTTTAAAATCACTCACCCAGAAATATTGAAGATTGTTGTCGTGTTTACCAAAACATTCTTAGCATGTTTAGTCATCCCATAAGCCAGCATGAAGCAAGGCAAATATGAGCAAGGATACATCTAATACTGATTGGATGTGAAACACTGTTAGAGATTTTCAATTTTAGGATGGAAAAAGGTACCAGCCATAAGGAATGCATATTGCCAAGGAGATAAATGGATCTGTGTTTTTTAAAACCTCATCTTTCACTCTTTGTCTACCTCAGCATTTGCTGTTAATTCTGCAAAAAGCTGAGATAACAGAGAAAAAGATTGACTGAAAGGTGTACGAGAAACACTCCCAGCAGCAGAATTTTGTTGCCACTGACTTCAGAGGAGCAGGAAGCAGCACTAGCAGAAGCCTGACCTCTGATGGTAACTGTGATTGACTCAAGGATCAGGTGAAGCAGATATGAAGGAAACTGCACCCTACAATAAATTATTTAAGGGTGAGGGACACTTCATATGCTGTTACCTAATCTAGTAGCTAAAAGCAATACAAAATTACCTTATTGAGCCATGATTTGTGAATGAGATTTGCTAGTAAAGCAACCACTGAGTGCCTCTTTTTGGGTTGGCCATGTTATAATATTGGGTGACAGCTTGACAGTATGTCTGTGTTACCTGTATAGAAGTACTGTAAATGGAAAGCAGATCCACCTTTAATTAGAAGTTAATTGTTCCCTTATCATTACAGAAATGATAACACATTTCAGGTATTTTCCAGCAATCTTTAATAGCAAGTTTCTTCTCGTCTTGTCTGCTGCTGTTGACACATGTCAGGATGGATATTGAAGAAAAGACTCTCAACAGTCTTTGCCTTCCCAGGCTGGCCATTAAAGGCCTTCAAAAAAAGTATCCATAGTTTGAAGATACATTAGTGGTTTTACAAGTAGGACAAATGCATCTCTGTATGTGGCTCAAAATCCATTGCCATGCCAATCAAATGCCACTATTCTACCCCTGGTGCTGGAACCCACCCTGTGCCAAAGACCAACTGTCTAACAGCTTTGACTTCTGAGTTTACTTTTTCTAAGCTTAATATTCCAAATCCTTAAATCCTGTGACCTTCTGCTTTTAATGTAATTCCATCTTATGCATATGACTCTACAGCTGCCTCTCAGCACTGATCTAATCCTATCATTTTTGCCTATTAAGTCAGTAGATGTATTTCCTTCCATAGACCTACTATAGGATTGTGAGATAGTACCTAAGAGATCCTTTTTTCACCATGACTCTTGGCCTTATTTCCCAACACATTGATTTGTACCTTCTCCATCATTTCATTTAGTTGCAGATTTCTAGTTCTCCTTGATTTCAGAGCTTCTTAAAGGAACATTTTATCAATTTTAAGACCCCTCCTTCTTAAAAAATGAGCTATATGTATGGAGGTGCACAAAGGAGTATAATGTTATATATAGCTCAGCTGATGGGACAAGATTTCTAAATCAAAACACAGCTTAGTCTTCCTGCAACTCTAAGCAGCATAAGCATCCTATTACTTCTGAAATTCTATTGTCTCAGTGAAGCCCTGCTACCTCCCTTAACCTTAATTTTTACATTTTTAAAATGGCAGAAACAATATGCAGCACTTTTTGTCTTCAAAAACAATTAAGGGACTGCATTCCTCTTTTTTATTTTTAGGTTAAATCTTAACTAATTTCATGGTGAGTAAAAGAATACTGTAATGAACTTTTCCAACCTGAATTCTGAATTACCTCACAGCATTCACCACAGCTGGTCTCTCAGAGCCTCTGTTAGTTATGCCTTTTATTCTAATATCCTGGATTTGTGTGGCTGATAGCCACATCAGGATTTGAGCAGTTTCAAATAGCCTTGTAGTCAGCAAACCACATGCATCTACAGCTCTACTCATTTGCTGGCTCCAGTGACAGCTTTGTAGCTCTGAAATGCAAACCAGAAACAAAGTATGTGTGAAAATGTATGCAATCCACAACAACTGGAGCCAGAACAGTGGGATTTTACTTTCACCATGTGCCTCTGGAAACAAGGAGGACAGCATGGAAGCAGCAACTTCTGCTCCCTACTAAAATATTTCGGTCATCCTATCCTGATCCATGCCTCTGTGACTGCAGGCAATGTCATGAGTCCTTCATTCTCAGCTCCTGCTCCACACCAAAAAGAACATCCTCCATAGTCCTGCACTGATTCTTGAACCTGTGGGCTAGCAGACAGCGACAAACAAGATTTAATGTGGGAGGGCTGACACTGAGTAAAGAGGAGGAGACATGATGCACATTCAGAAACGTGCCTGGAAGACAAATGCTCAAGAAATAGGAGCTGGAGAGCTGATTTCTTACATGCCTTGGCATTTTCTGCTTAATTAGAAATTTATTGCATATATCTAGGAGAGTTGTGTCCTCTTCCCAAGCCCCCAGCTTATCAAGCCTGACTAGGCAGCCCTTGCAAGTCTGAAGTCAGATCTGAAGAATCAAGAAAACATATGCCATCTGTCCTAATTGCTTGAACAACAGAGATCCAGGACTGTAGATAAGGGATTAATAAAAAGAGGAAAGGCACTTCACTGGTGAATTTATATTAATTACAGGCAAAGGAGCTAAGAATACAATTTTCAGGTCATTGCATCTCTGCTGTTCCAATGGCTGTAGGGACTTAATCCTCATCTATCTTGACTGCACATTGTGTGGGTTAATTGGCATTTCTGCAGAAACTATAATATATGAAGTGTGCTAGTAAATTTTAAGAGTCCTTAAAAAGTATTTACTTCTTAGAAAATTAGTAATATATTAATAGCTTAGTTCTGAAAGTCACATCACATTTAAACATTTATTTTAAATCACTTGAAATTTCAGTAATAAAGTCCTACAAATCATCCTTTCGGAGAATCAGCAAAAAGACAGCCAGAAGCTAAGGAAGATTAGCAGTTGGAGGAAAAAATAATTGACTTGCCACTCCATTATGCTTCAGGCTTCTAGACTGGGATTTACTCAGAGAAAAATCTGTTTAATTCACCCTTTGAATTCTTTGTCTTCTAATGCCATAACCTGGGGGAGAGCAGGCTGTGGCTCATCAGGCAACTGGGAGGGACAAAAATGATATCTTGATTGACTTCAACCTGTCACTGCTACAAGGGTGCCTGGTGCCCCACCACAGGGGTGGCCCTGGTGGAGCACCTGGCTTTGGTGCAGCGTAGCCCACATTGCCCCGTCCTCCCACCTAATCCTGGGCTCCCACACGTGCTGCCTTCCTGCCTCCCAAGCTGACTGGGCCAGCAGGGCAACATGCAGCGGGTCCACTCCCTTTTGTAACTGATGATGAATGAGGAATACACTAATTAAACGTAAACAAGTAGAGTCACACCCTTCTAAAGAAAACTGCACACTGCAATGCCACCTGTGTGAACATGCCAGGAGGGAAACATGCCACAGGGATGAGCAACAGCTGCAGCCCACATGCTGCCCACATGCCCTGGGTTCTGGAAGGAACAGCGGGACTGTCCCACAGTCATTCACACTGGTGGACTCTTGTAGGTGTCATTACATGTCAAAATTCTTTTCTGTGACAGATTTTCCCAGGGGAGAAGTCATTTTACTCCAATTGCTTTGCATACATTCACATAGCAAAGACACAGTCTTCTCCTGGGGCACTCCCCCTGACTTCACAATAGCAGACAATTTACTGAAGAATGTGCAACATCTACCATATATTAAAGTTAACCCAAGGGCTGGATGTCCAGGAGAACATTTTGCAAAATTGAGGCCACAATTTAAAAAAAGCCAAACCATCAGCCCTAGGGAGGCCGGTGACCGTGTTCTGGCAGGAAGGCAGGAGGCTGGTAACGATATTGTGTAACTCCCTGAAGTCTGAGTGATGCGGGCCCCACCTGTGAGGCAAACTCTGCCGTTTGGAAATCTGGCCTCCTTGTGCACATGCTGTGTGGAAACCAAGTGTTGCAAATAGTCAGCTTTCTGGCATGCTAGAGTTCCAGGCAGTGGCATTTGCTGGCAGCAAGCTCGTATCCATCTTGCAAGGCTGGGAACGGGGAGACAGGGATACCCCATCGTGAAAAATCCTTCAGTTCACTTGGCAGCTGTTATCCTTATGTACCCTGTGGCTATGCCTACTCTACTGACACTCTGCTAGAGAAAGCTTCAGTTTAACATGCACTGTTTATTAACACCTTTTCAAATCCTAGTGTAAACCAGGCTGTGAAAAGTTTGCAGTCATGAGATGGTTAAAATTAACCCTAGCATAAGGTCTAGTGTTTAGCTTGAAAAGCTAATAGTATATGAACCACAGACTGTCATTGTACCAGAACAAAAGCAGTTACTGGGTGGTTATTCACCATTTAAATACTGTGTTGAGAATAATACCTGGATGAAGTGTATTCATTTTTCTATGGCTGCATTGTTTTGAAATACTAATATAAGCTGAGCAATTTGTATTCTGATGTATTTTAATTGGAGACTTCTGAAACACAAATAATTTCAAACTACTTCTTTCTACCTGCACCTAGCCTGCTCCTCACCAAAGGGACTCCTCACTTGAAGGGAGACTGTCCCAGCACCCCTTGTCCCAAATACAAAGCAATGTCCCTGTGGAGAAGGACCAAAAATACCTCAAAAATTCAAGGAACTACAGCTAGAGGACACTTCCCTTTGACAGTTTTACAGAGGCCTCTCCTGTTTGAGGCTTCAAGATACCTACTGCGGAAGAAATCCTGCTTTTATGGGAGAAGCTCCCATAATCTTCAGGCCTGCTGTTCTTGGAGACCTGTGGCAGGACAGAGCAGAGGCTCTGGAGCAGACCTGAGCTGATGACTGCAGGAGGCTGAAGGGAGACCCATGGTGTCAGAGAGAGACATGTGGTGAGAATCCAGCCCAGAGGGTTCAGGGCAGATACAGCCTTTGCAGGTGGCCTGGGAGAAGGCTCTGTAGCTCTTCTGACCCATAGTGCAGGCCATTGCAAACAGATTAAAGGTGCATTCCAGCCTTCCAAATTAGTGTCTAAAGTTCATCATCAGGCACATGATACTTTAGTATTTTGTATCATGATGATTGATTGTCAGTGCAGTTAAGGCAATTCATACATTTCCAAAAGGTAAGGTCAAAAACTTAATATTTCGATGTGTCCCAGAACAAATCAAGAACTTGGCAGCAGAATCAGACCCAGGATTCCTTTTATCTGCCAGCAGTCAGTACAAGGTGTTTCAGAAGAATATGCAAGACCTCTGCAGCCAGCGTATGAGGGAAACATTGTGTCTTCTGTTCTCATACCACAGGTGCTTTAGATTTCTTCCTGATCTAATGGAGATTTTGTAAATACCAAAAAATACCTTTCAGACAGCTTTGACCATAGTTAAAACTCTGGCTATTTATTATTTAGAGAAACTCTGACTATCACTTGTCAGTCTTCATCATATTCCTCATGCTGGAGAAATACAAAGATTCTATTAGCTGTCCAGTGTAGAGCCTCATTACTTTTTTATGTCCGTTCTTGAATTTAATTGAATGTTGCCTTGTTCTTTCCTACAAAAGTACTGCAGACAGAAAGCCTCAAGTAAGTTCATATTATTATTTTAATCTACCATGTTCTTATTTATCTCCACATTAAAGCAAATGTATCTTGTATTTTTAACCTCTCTTCATGTGACAGTTTTTCCCATTCCCTTAATTCCACTCCCATCTCTTTTTGATTAATTTTTTTTTCTGAAACCCTTTTAACTACCTCTGTGATATCCTATTTGACACGTAGTTACAAAGACTATGGAGCTGGTGCTGCAGTGTCAATACAAACAATTGTGGAATTTTTTTCCATCACAGTGTATTTGCTATTCTTTTTTTCCCCTTTAATGACTTGTTTGCTCTTTTGGCCACCAATGCCTACTGAGAAACCTGAAGTGATGCTTCATTTTAAGTTGTAAATTAATTTGGACTCCTATGAGACATATGATTAGTTTAATTTTTCACTTTCAATCTACAGTAGTTTGCATATCTCAGCACTGAAGAATCTATTCTGAAGAATCTGACAAACTTCAAAGAGACAATTTTTAAATATTACGCTCTCTTTTCATAAGCTATGCTTTCTCCTAGATGACAGCTTCCTGGATAATTTCAGCTTCTTTTCTGTTGTGGAAGTAAACCAGGTAGGTGATAAAAAGAAAATAGAATTTCTAAAAATACCTCTTTGTTTACCTTTATACTACAATTTCACAATATAAAAGGTGCAAGAAAATTATGAGTTTGGGGGGATTGTTGGGTAAGTTTTTAAGTTATTTTGCTATTGTCTTTTTTGGCAATTATGGAACAAGCCTGTTTCCTGTAAGATTTTTAAAACCTTATTTAAAAATGTATTTAGGAGCCCTAGTAAGTCAAGTGTATTCAATTAATTAAAGGTACCTTTTTTTCAAACTTTAAAAAAATATGGTAAATAACTTCTCATTAGTTACCTAAATTAAACATAATGATGCTGTTTTATTAATATATTAATGGGAAAATTCTGATAGCTTCAGTGATACCAGAGCATATGTGCTTACCCTTGTCATTTGATACTTTTTGGCCATATTGGCCATGACAATCCTTCAATAACACTTGAGTGAACAACCTGATCAAAGATTTCTTTGAAGCTGAGAATTAAGTGCGTTGCTCTACACAAAATGAAATGTTCAGCAGCACTTCTCATCATGAGTGCACTATGAAATACTTTTGTGAAACCACTTTAGCAGGGTTGCCTAACAACTGGCCACATAAGTACTTCTATCAGAAGAGTGAGCTCCTTCATTTCAGCTTTCAAATGTTGATTTCGGCCTTTATATCAAGTAGGTTCCACTGCTGTCTCAAAACAGAAGGTTGGCAAGCTACTTAAATGCTTGCAACCATGAATCCTTTTGTCTGGAGGAGAAATCTGTAAAAACATATACAAGTGGTCACTTGATGAAGATGTAAGAATAAGAATGGGAACCAGAACTGGCTTGAGTATGAATTTAAGGTTTTATGTCTGTGAAAGGAACACAACATGGCCTTAGACAAATTGCTTCATATCACTGTAGCTCTGCTTCCTCTCCAGCTGTCAAACAGGGATAATTTTAGTCTACAGAATAGGAAAAAAATGTAATTTCCACAGCAAATAGGTAATGTGGTACTGTATGATACTACTGGCAGAGTCCTATGGTCCACTAGGACTCTTGGAAATTAGTCCTTGAAATTTGGATCCATTGTGCATCCCAATCTTCTTGGTCTGCACAGATTTCAGGCACCATTTCTAGCTTGATCTCTTGCATTTTCAGTGCAGGCAGGACCTGGTAGTTCAGCTCTTCAGTGTTCTTAAACTACCCCTGTGATGTGCCTGTATAGCCCCCAGAAGTGTGTCACTGACTGGCAATCTGCTTGATAGACTCTACCTCCTGTAATACTGACTGCACATCCTAACCTGTTACTCAGTTATGATCCTCAGTCATACCAGATTTCTCCATTGTGGAGAGCTGAGCCCCCCCCAGGATACTTGCTGGGAGCACCATTACACCAAGTGAAATCTATTCAAATAAAGCCCCCATGTACCTCCAGAAGTATTTACTGTGGTCAGTCTGCACCTCCCCAAAAGATTTTATTCCAAAACCAAAATGCAGATGAATGGTAAGAGACAGGTTTTAAGTAACCTTGGCCCAAATTACAGCAATACTGATTAAAATAAATACATGCCTTAGAATCATAGATTTGTTAAGGGTGGAAAAGACCTTTAAGATCATGGAGTCCAACCATTAACTATGGTTTTGGAAAATGAAGTGATTTCCACTTTCTCTTCTTTCCCTCACTCTCTCCAACACTTGAGCCATAATAATGATGACTGCAACATAAAGAGAAATATTTTTACTTTTAAATTTTATGACAGTCACTTAAGTTGCTGCAATGGCACAGAGATTGCCTGGTTGATTCTAAGATTTGTGGCATGTGAGAACTCTGTTGAGGCACTTCTTACAGTAAAAGCCATAAACAGATTTAAAACATACATCACAACGAAAAACTGGGGACATAATTTTCAGAATTGGTAATTAATTAAAAGTTGCTTCTTCATTCTCACCTCCTATTTAAGTAATTTATCAGTTTAAGTGTTGCATGGCTTACAATTTCTGCTTTCTGAGAGAAGATTTGATTAAATCAATAATGAAATAGATATAAATTTCAGCTCCATAATCCCAATTTAATTCGGTACAATCAGAGAAAAACACAGCCCTGCTTTGCTCAAAAGTGCCAGGCTAGAAGACTTCACAGCTCTCAGCAGTGCCTGGTGCAGTGCAGATGCCTCTGTCTCAAGGAGACTGAACGAGCTCCTCTGGGCAAGGGCAGTCAGTGGGAGCAAAATGCAGCCCCCCTGTGCCCTGAGCAGCAACCCCCACAGCCATTGGCATATCTCAGCAAGCATACCATAGGATGGTGGTAATGGAAGGGCACTGCTTTTTGTGAATCTGTTTTATATTTGTCTCACTTGCCTGTGCCTAATCTTGCCCCTTCCCCACAGAGGCAGGAAGACTGGGCTCTTCTGGGAGAGTCTAGTGTCTGTTCTTCATCCCTCTGCACTCTGGGAGGTGTTTGAAGTTCAAGGCTAAGCTCTAGATTGGGGTATCTTTTGAAGGAAAAATAAAAGCATTAGAAGTAGTTTAAACAAATCATTTAATGCCAAATACTGTATTTGAAGTAAGGTAAACTGTGTAAGGATTTATCTTTTTGCTATGCTGGCATGATAGTGGGGTGTATTTTTACACACCTCCAAAGAGCTTTGCAAAACAACCTCCAAAGAGACTGTTAGGAACAGAAAGTCGTAGGGTAATTCCATTAGCTTGCAACTTCTCTGGGTACCTTTACATTAGCAATCCATCTGCTTTTGTAGCTCTCTTAAAAAGAGCTTTGTTAACTGCACTGGATACCAACCAAATTATGTTGCACGTTCATTATGCGTGCATGTATCCACCAGGGAATAAAGCTGCTGCAAACAAATACACTGAAAACTTTATTGAAAAAGTAAATCTTCAGCAATTCTTTCTCCCTCTATTATCTTTATGCAGACTTTTATAAGACTTGTTTCAGGCATGTCAATGTAGATGTCCTTTCTGATTAAAGGAAAATATTTTAGATGGTGGTCCTTAGCACTCACATTCTGCTGTTAATTTATAACTTTTCTTTTTTTTTTCCAAAGACAAGGAAAAGATAAGAAAGGGATAAAGAAAGATGGCTTAAAAATCAGGTAACATGATTAAAATAGGATAAAGAGTCTTATTAAATAAATAAAACAGCAATGGACTGAATACACATTGGGAGAAACATTATGTTGACACACATTTTCTAACCAGTGTTAGGAAGTGCTAGAAAGAGCCAGGCACAGCTGTAAACTTTCTGGAACCCAAAATTTAACTGTAGTTAGACAAATGGCCACTGAATTTTTTGGTTTGGTTACCGTTAAGCACAGCAACATAACTAGTACAGAATGCTGACCTGCATCAGCTTCTCTTCAACATTACCACACCTGTGATATTCTAAGCTTTAGAGTCCTGTTAGACATGATGGACCCAAGTCAAGCAGCACTGCTTCTTCTTTGACTATAGGTCCCACCAGCAGCCCCTATCCTTTGCAAACCTGAACTCCCCATGGATAAAACTGAGTTTAAAAAAAGCCAGGACTGTTAAGGCCTTGAGTCCATCACCAAGTGTTGCCTTTCAGGGACCACACTGCCTGTGCTCGAGGCCCACTCTGACACAGCATGGCTTGGTGACCTGAACCAGCCTGCTGGGAAAGCTGTAAGACCTGCCCTCCTCACCTGGCTGGGGTTGTGCCAGCCTGCCCCCTGACACTGGCCCTGCTGGCAGCCAGAGCTCCCAGATCACCCTGTCCTTGCTGCTCCCTGATTGACACAGACGTACACAGTCACCTTCCAGAAAGCTTCAAGTCTGGGAAAACAGCCAATGCTAAAACCAAACAGAAAATATATTCTCCCCCGTATGCACCTAACGCATGAGTGTTCACCCTGTGGGCTGTGCTAAGTTCCAGAAATAAGTCTATGGGTAAAAGTAATCAAAGTTTATGGAAGAGTAAGGAATGGTATTGTAAAGCTATGGTGGGACAAATATTAGAGATTACATCTTTTACAGAGTGTTGATCAACGTGCAAACCTAGAAACTGACAGTCTGCAAGTGAGATAGGTCTATTTGCCTCTGATTACAGAGTGTCCCTGGCCCTGTCACCTGGCTGAGACAAATCAGTTCATTATCTCCTTGCAGTTTGGGGGCACTGCTAAAGGATGCCATGTGGCAGTCTCTGCAGAGACCTTGAAGATTGATGGGGTCCTGGAGCCTGGGACCGTGTTTATTCTGCAACCAGAGGAAGCCTGCTGCCTGCCTTGCAGTATTGCTCTTCCTCCATTAAGTAAGTGCTTCTAGCATCCAGGCTAGCCAGCTTGGCAACTTTCAGGGGCACAAGGTTAAAATGCTTCAAAACCTGAGAAAACATTAGCTCTTTCTGTTTTGAATCCTCTCATTTGAAAGTAATAGTTCTTTGTGTTCGTCTGACTTGTCTCTACAAGCAATATGAACTTATAATTCATTAAGAAAGAGGAAACCTGAAGCTTGCTGAGGAATATAAAATCAGCACTAATACAAATCAATACAAGTTACTTTCCTGATTCATAATGTGTGTCAGCTTGCAATTCCCATGGCTGATGGCAGTTTGCCTAATATATTTATCTATTACTTGAATCAGTGCCCAGCTCTGCAGAATATAAGATTTTCCTTTAAAAGTAACAGTGAGTTTTGAGGCTTGTTGAGAGATCTCACATTGTCATTGGAGTACACAGGTTTTTAAATGTGTTTGGATGTGTGCCCCAAGAAAAGTCCTACTGGTGATGGTGAATGAGCAGCACTATTTCCAGCTTGGGGTCATCGCAGTCAGCAGGGAGAGTTTCCTCAAGGGTGTCATCATTCATATGCTGATGCATCACTTGTACTGTATCCAGTGTGCCCTAGACAGTAGGACTGAGTCCTGCATCTCTCATGAGTCACCTGTACATTCCCTCCAAATAGAGCTGGCAATTATTTTTTCTGTTTCTTTATTTTTTTAAAAAAATCTGAAATATTGGTATGTTTGGGACAAAAAATACTTAAACTGATTTAAGACCTTCCTCCTGATTTATGACTAGTTCATACCTCAATGCTTCACAGAAGTTACATAATTGGATAAAGATTTTGCCAGAATCTCTAGGCAGCTTTGAAGAGGACTAGTGCAATGTGCAGTGAAAATTTTAATTCAAACAAACATAACCGAAACGATTTTATTTGTATTGCAGGAAAATCTTGTGTAAGCCTAGAGCAGTTAATTTTTTGTTATTTTTTTTACTTTATAGTCCAGAATCTAAGGCACTAATTAAAAGTGTAAGTCTTTATTATTTTATTTAAAGACATTTGGAGGACAAGATCTGGATCTAAAAAGTGAACATATTTTCTCAATATGCTCTTGTTCTAATTGTTCAATACAGCATTCATACTGCAGATTTTGTCAGAGAATATCAATAAAAATGCAGACAATTTGTGTGAAAAGAATGCTTTTGTTTTGTTTATTTCATTAAAAATGAAAAAAAAGTAGCATTTGATCGCAGCAGAATAGATAATTCTTGCAAATTTTATAACTCCTGCATACTTTGAGCTTACATATTGCAATGTTTCAAGCAGCAAAATATATTCATATATAACATCAGGAGTACATCAAAGAGACAACATAAAATTGTCCCTTTAAGTGGGAGACAACAAAAAGCCCTTTATGTATTATCACTTGCAGGGAGATTTGGAAGCATTAACAAAACCAAACTCATATTTTATTCTCTGTTTGACAAGGCAGCAAAGAAAATATTAATTTCTTTTGCCATTATTAAAGGCTACCATGTTTCTGCCTATTGGAAAAATCCATCAGATTTAAAAGCAAATACAAGACCCATTGAGCCTTCCTTAACCACGGTATTAATACATTCTTGGAATACATTCAAACATAAAAAGCTTGTGGCAGAAAAAGGAGTTTCTAGCCTTCAGCTGGGTTTCTGTAAATGACCATAGGAACGTCCTTAGATGTTTTTAATACTTCAAGTTTCTTTCTGGGCAGATTTAAAAATACATGAATATTTTTAAAATTTCATGTGATAAATGGAGTCTACTTAAAAGGCTAAAACCTTTAAAATGACAGTGATTCTCACCTGAAATACTGCTGCCACTCTTGATACAGAAAATTCATTTGTTCTGCTTGTTTTATATCAGGAGATTTGCTGGTCTTGCCTCAGTTCTGCAGCAAGCCATTATTCTTACATCTCATTTTGTATGTGTTTGGTCTCACACGTTTCTGGGAGCAGGGTAAGGTGCCATGTGTTCCTTTTTCCTTTGACTGTCTCTGGCTGGAGATGACCTTACCTGTCATCTCTGATACCTGTTCCCATCTCTTCTTCTGCCTCCAGCTTCCTCCATTGTAAGTATCCTAGTTGGGAATTTTCTATCAAACATGTCCGCAGGTCACTGCCAATGATTCATTGTTAGAACTGTCAAATTATACTTTGGGCTATTAAATAACAGGGTATGGCATCAATGAAACTCAATCTGACACAGTTTCCCTACAGTCCTTTTCAATAGGGATGGTATTACTTTCAAGGGACTTTCAGCAATCTACTAAATTAAGGGATAAAGACAATCAACTTTATGATGATCTGCCCAAACTTGTGCCACACAAACTGCAATTTAGAGTATTTATGTAGCTGAAAAAGGCTGACTTTGTCAATCAGCTGCTTAGCTGAGATACTCCTTTGGCATATCGATTACAGAAAATTGAGAATATTAAATTGTATATTTTCACCATCAACATAGACAAGTTTATGAAAGATTTTACCCATTCCTTTTTTTTTTTTTTTTTTTTTTTGGTCCTCAGGAAATACTTTTTTGTCTCAACTGAACTTGTGTTGTGGCATATCTTGTTTGCTTTTAAAATCCACATACAGCCTACAATGTTTCATACATTTTTATCTAAAAGATCAACCCTCTGCTGTGTTAAAAAAATTTAAAAATTAACATATGAAAAAGACCTTGTTCCAGACTTGTGCTCATGGCTTTAGCTTTGTAAGGTGTGTCTTTAAGAATCTTATTTATGACAATCAGAGCCCACGTTGTGTTCAAGTAAGTTTTCTTTTTTTTTTTTAAATCTAATAATTATTTACCTGCCTGCCTTTTAATTTTCTTCACTCATAGAAGCAAAGGCTTTCAGGGCTTTCATGACCTTTAGTGCTACTGTTAGAACTACCTGCCAGTCCTCCTGGATTTAGAGTTCTGCCTCCTGGATTAAGAGCTCTGCCACCTTTCCTCCCTAAAAACTGTGCTGGTTCTCAGTGACATGTTTTCCACCCTCTGCATATTTCTTCTTAAAGTGGATAACTTCAGTTGTCTCAGCATGTCTGCAGGCTAGCCAAGATTCTGGACTATTGAAAGACTGGGAATGATGTTTCTGTTCACACTTCCAGCCACAACCCAGTCATCTGTAGGAAACCAGGATAAGCTCATAAAGGCACACAGCTTAGACAGGTTGCATATTTCCTTAGAGTTTCATTTTTCCTTGGTTAAAAGGTATTGCACATACACACCTAAAATATATGTGTAGCACATTTCTCAAGATTTGTAATAAAAATTGGCAGTAAACTTCTTCTAAGTAGATAGTGTCTGAGGTGCATGAGGTGTTAAAGAACTTTTAGTAACTGCAAGAAATGAGCTGATACCCCAAGAGATTTTTGGTTTGTTGTGGGATTTTTTTTGCACTAACAGTACAGATGAAAGCTCTGTTTAAGTATCTTCCTGTTGTCACTTGTAATATTGCATCAGAGTCAGAGAACCACAGAATTGTTAGTGTTGGAAGGGACCTCTGAAGATCATTGTTTAAATATTCAGTTGTACCAGAGCTTCCAGATACCCCATTCTTCCCATCAAACGCCATTCTTGCCTGTTGGTTGTTTCCTGCAGTATTCTCCCCGGCCCTTACACATCCCAGAGCGAGCGGTGCCTGCTGCCCTGGCTTGTCGCATCCTCTTCCCATACAGCTCTCTCTGGTGCCACTCAAAGATCACATCCCAGAACTACAGCACTCCAGCTGATGCTCTGGCTAAGTGGCTTGACCTATATCAGTGAGTACTTTCATACCAGCACTGTGCCATGTGTTGGTGGTGTAATCACTGATAAAACAAAGCTGTGCCTATGCTAGGACTTGTTTACCAACAGAGATAATTTGCATTTTACTGGCACCATTTCCTAGTATGTTTTTCGGTATATTGGCAAAATCAGGCTTTTATATCAATACAATAAGCACCCTTACATAAGCATAACAAACAGAACTAGTCAAAGTGTGGCTTCTGCAGCTATTACTAGTTTTGTAGGTGCAATTGTACTGGCCAGAATGCCAGGTCAGAGTGTGGACTTTGATTGCTGTATTTGGAGGGGATGCATTACAGGGTGTAACAGCAAAGCCTGCTTAAACTACAGTAGCTGATGTTAGTGCACAGTTAATTCTACTATTGGTAAAACAGGAAACAAAATTAGGAGTTCTGTCTTGGCATGTTATACCTAGTGGTATATACTAAAAGTAAGGCTTTTGTGGGTGCATCATCAGTGAATAATGATGTCTGTTGAGTGTGTTTTGCATATTTTAATGATATGCCAGTAAAACTTAAAAAAATGCTGTGCCTAAACTGCCTAACTTCTGTTTCTTGTCTATTAAAAACACAATGCTGATTAGTTTAGTTTTCTGTTATTCGTAGATAAACTAGATTTTTAAAGAAATCCTTTTTATGAATTACACAAATGATGCAAGATCCAAAACATTTGTTTAAGGTCTTTAAAAGAAGACTAACATCTAAATTTTTGAGTCAACAGATGTTTGGGTTTTTTTAATACTATGAACATTCTAGGAGATACAGAGAGGAGAAAAAGGAAGTCTTTAGGAATTTTAAATCACCTCACTGTTTTGAGGAAGAGAGATTTTCCCTTAGTTTGAGTTCTACTTCTAATGCCTTAACTAGTATTTTAATCTTCCTAGACTAGAGGCTACTCATTTGCTGGATTTACTCCATGTTGCTGGGGTTTTGTTTCAGACATTATTCCATAGCTTGCCTTAATCCAGGAAGTTTTATGAGATTTAGCTGATACATAGCAAAGCATGGTAACTTCTGTACTTTCCCCTCTGGGTAGTTTCTTGTAGTGTTTCAGCACATTATTAGAATAGAGGGAATTAGAGTAATAGGCAATTTTCTGAATTAAAATCTGAAGCAACATTGACAGTACCTTTGATCTGCCACGTGATCCTGGAAATTAATGGTGGGCATGGCAAACACTCCTAACAAGAGAAACAGTCAAGAGTTCCTGATGCTAAACCCGTGTTGCCAGGGCTCAGAGCACACCAACCGGATCTGCAACCTCTTTCCCAGCACCTAGAGTTTTACTGTCTGTGCCCCAGGCCAGCTCAGACATGGTGCTGCTCTGTAACCAAGGATGGAGCTGCTGTAAAAAAAAACAAGTTGCAAGGCAGAGCTGTGAGAAGCCTTGCCTGGGTTCTCTGCTGTGTCCAAGCTCAGACCTTTGCCTGTGGTTCTTGCCTGAGCAATGCTGTGGCTATGGTTGGTCCTTGCCTGAGCCCACTTACACTGTAGTAGTGCCCAGTCTTGCACCCTGATGATGCTGACCTTGCCCTGCTGACTGAGCTCTCTGGCTGCAGCTTGGGGCTGCCCTGTCCCCAGACTCCCCTGGCAGTCACTGGCCTGTTAGCTGACCCTGGCTGCCACCCTGGGGCCTCTCCAGGCTCCTGGCAGGATGTCTCCTGCTTGGTGGGGCCACTGGCCCTGCTGCCTCACTGGCACTTGTGGCTCTTGGCCATCTGCCCTCCAGGGCAGCTCAGCCCCTGCTGCTCCCTGGCAGGACTTGCTCAAGCAGAAGCTCTTCATTAAACACCTTTCCTCCTCAAGGATGGCCTAGGCTGAGGAGCTCTGCCAGTCCTGTGAAAGCTGAGCAAGCCGTCCTGAGAGACAGGAGCCTGAGCTTTTTATAATGCACAAGTTGGACTGGGCATCTTGTTGTTTTACTTGAGGGGAAATTTATCCAGCTGCATTGGACAATTTAATTTCTCATTTGTAAATCATAATGTCAGAGAGAAATTATAAAATATGAACGAGGTTTATTTTGGCTTTAAGTGCCATTTTGATTTCCCAGGAAGCACTGGTCATCAGACCCCAAATTTTCCCAGCACACACAAAAAAAAAAACAAACCCAAAAACCAAAACCAACCAAACCAAACCAAAAAAACTAAATATAATCACGAATTTTTATTTAATGGTTGGGTTTCATATACAGGCATAGTTAGGGTGGATAGATTACAAAATTATTTCAACTTGCATCCCCAAAACTATAAGGAAAACCTTCAGAAATGTTTAAATCCCAAGAACTCAAGCACTTTATAAGCATTGAAGCTTATGGTTTTCTAGTAAAATATGAACTGTTTCTTCCCTGATACTAGAAAAAGAAAATGAACTAGGGCTAGGGTCATTTACTCAAATGATATAATTAAGGTATTGTTTTGGTCATTCCATGACCATCAAACAAAGCTATAACTGTGCTCCTGCTTAAATGGTGGCATATCCTATTCCCCACTATGGGCTGCATTTTTCTCAGGTCTCCCTTGTTTATCCTGTCTATTGCTTGTTTGGCTAACCAGTGACTAGCCAATGAACCAACCCAGGAACTAGCTGTCAACCAGATTAGATCCCTGATCTTGTGAGGCTGTGGGAAATCTCATCCTTAGAAAATACATATTACACTCCCAGTTTTGCGACAGAGCTCTTTTATGACCTTTAGCAAATCCCTTAAGCTTTTACTGTTTCCACTTGTGAAATTGAGGTAATTATATTCCCCAGTCTTTTTGTATGTGAAGATTAATTTATTAATATGCATGAGATGTTAATATCCTACAGTGATGAAAGCCATAGAAGTTCCTAGATCAAATCTTTTATATATTTGAATTTTATTCATTCACAGCTATGGAGAGTTTATTCCTGCTCAAAGTTTCAGTAAGCCAGACACCTCCACATCATCTTAATTAAATTAAACTGTAGTTCAAAAGCAACAATAATATTTAGTTCACTGTCTTTTTCATGGTGACTGTACCCTAAATTCATTCAAACAATCATAGTGGAAATTGTGATTCCTCCAGGTTCCAAAAAGGCTACTGTTGCTAATACATGAATGGCTAGCTTATAAATGTTCTAAATGCATGCAAAATTCTGAATTTTGAATGTTTGAAATGTATAATGATTGATGTGCCATGGTGATTTAGGTAATTAGCCACTGGGGCTCATGGTGCTGGAATGAGCTAGAAATATTTAGCTGGTAATTTTAAAGTTTTGGGTGGTTTGGCAGCAAGAGCAAGTTAACTGCACAATGTGTTGTTCCCATGGCCTTGTTTGAAAATGTGGATGGGCAGGTGCGAAGGCTCAGCTGCTGTAACAGGGGCTCCCAGCATGCAAAGCCAGCCGTGGCATCGACGGACAAGCTCTCTTGATGGTGAGGCTGCATCTGCTCTCCAGCTCTGCAGAGAAGCTCATCCAGGCTCTGTTATTCTTTTTAAGTTATGTCTCCAATGTGCCTGTCAGAGCTCCTCACTTTCAAAGGGGTTGAGACAACGACATGAGCATTTCCTCTACCTGTGGCCTGAAAACCAGGTTAACAAAAAATACCTAAAAAAACCTTTTTGCAAGGACAAGTAACAGCTTGGGGTGTGACATGTAAGTAAATAATTAAAAGGCCCATTTGAAAAGTTAGCAACAAACTTTAGCTTAATGGTTATTGGCTCAATAATCATTAATATCCAGAACACAGCTTTTCCCTAGAATCTAAAAGAACTTATCTGCTGAGGAGATTGCAGAGATTTACAAGGAGAGGGGGAGAAGAAAATAGATGAAGGCACCAGGGCCTTCAACCTAGGAAAAAAATAGAAATGACTTATTTTGTAAGGTCACTATGCTTTGGTGGACATTAACTTCAGTGAAACTTAGTAAGAACTTAGCTGACATTGCCATTGGAATTGAAGGCTTTTCAGTGTAAATGTTCCAGTGTTTCCATCTCAACATGAGGAAGAACTTCTTTACATTTATTGCAGAGCACTGGAACATGCTGCCCAGGGAGGTGGTGGAGTCTCCTCTGAAGACATTTGAAGCTCACCTGTCACTCCTGTGTAACTTGCTCTAGGTGACCCTGCCTTGGTTGGGGCAGGGCTGCACTGGATGATCTCCAGAGGTCTCTTCTAACCCAAACGATTCTGTATTAAGTACAGTGCCTATTGTAATGTGAATTGCCAAGAGGATACTCGTGTGTTCTCTGTGAGCAGGAACTAACCTAAGCTGCAAGCTTTGATGAAAGCAAGCATCCTGGTGACAATAATGGGTGTGTTATTTATTTAACTGTGCGTTCACTAGAGGAGAAAGGGAGGCTGAAAGCATTTAGTCTGCTCCCATCAGCACCAGCTTCTGTTGTGTCAGCCTCCATATCTCATGATATTGTTTAAAGCACAAGCCATCCCTCAGTGCTACCAAATTAGAGGCTTTCAGACCTTACCTACATAACTGCAGAGAGCTGTGCTGCTGTATATGACAGTCATAACTGCATTTTTAGGCCATTTTTGGAAGAGAGTGTGGTTTAACTGCACTAATTTCTCTGAGGTAGACTAAGTGACAGTAGAGAGAAGAGTTCCTTCTTGCTCTGGGTTAGTCTACGACAGGTTATATTGCTGTTTTGGTTGGATCTGCTGCCTTTCTATTCAGAAAAAAAGTAATTTGGGAGGATGCTGTCCATTGCCTATGCTACTAGCACACATACCATTACTTATAAACCCCAGCCCTCATGCTTGTCTGTGATTTTATATAAGTATGGTTACATTTGAAGTTAATTAGTTGGTCTGCAATGTTGTTGTAAACACCAATGTTATCTTGCCCAATTCTGCAAACCTAGAAAAGGAGTCTGAGTTATTTTCCTCTAAACACATTTTTGTCTGCAGGGAACTTTCAAAAGGTCTGAGCATGGCTTAACTCTTCTGCCATGGCGGCCTACAAGATTTTAAATATTGCTAGTTTTGATTATAACCTGGCTGTGTAAAGCCTTTATTAACTTTGGAATCAATCATTTGGTGACTGGACCCAGTGACCCAAACAATCTCGTGGAATCCTACATCTCCAGGCACTCAGAAAGAGCAAATCACATTCAGACGGGACCAGCCTGAACTGTCATCAATCCGGAGAACAGTGATTTCTAAGTGAGTGCTATCTGTTTCTCTGGAACCTGCAAACCCTGCAGGTTGCCATTCCTTCCAGTGTCCGGAAAGCCTTGCGGAGAAGCCCGGGGCTGCAGGGCTCTTCCCCGCCGCCTGCAGCAGGGGGCGAGCGGCCTCCGGCTCCCGGGCGGCCCCGGCCCCGGCCCCGCGGCGAGACCTTCGCCCGAGCTGTGCCCTGAGCGCACGGAACGCTCCCCACGGCTCCGACTGCTCATAAAACTGCTATCCGGGAAGGGTCCTCCTGTAGAAGCTGCTCATTTCAAGGAATTACAGAGTGCAGGTGCACTCTAGAAATCCCCAAAATTGCAGGGATTAGTTGGGCAAACTGGGACAATAATCAGGACAAAAATAACTATAATGGTATCAGATGTTAACCAGCAGTTTAAACAGTGATATGGCAGTAGCATCACAGAAATTCATGGCTCAGAAACTAACGACCTCCAACCTCCTCCCCCCGCAACAACTGAGTACAGATGGAGAAGTTGGCTGTTTTCCATCAATAGTGAGTAACCCATATTATCTGCTGATTGATTTGGCCTATGCAGTTGCTCTTCTACTATTTTTTATGCTATTCCTGGCAGAAAGGTCTTGGCATTAAATTTAATGCTGAATGACAATTTAATACTTCGTTTTCCAAGTCTCGCTGACCTTTAGTTTTGTGGCAAATAAATTCTAATTTGTATCTAGGAAAATACTTCAATCATCTAGCTTTTAAAAATGAGATTGAGAGGAATCACTAGTTTAGAACAAAAATGTGCAATATTTTTATTCTACTGCTGGAAGTCTCTATACTGAGCTGTTCCTTGTGAGAAAATGGAAGCGCAGTGCACAAACATTTGCAAGTTGCTGATACACCTTCTGATAAATCATTAAGCAGTGGATAGGATTTCCTTCAGTTTTCTCAGCAACACCAAAAAAATAGAAGTAACTTGCTTTCCTATTGGAATTAACAGTGATTAACTGAGTCCTCAGTGCATTAACAACACAAACACAAACACAAACACAAACACACACACACACACACACACACGAAAAATTAGTTAGTAAAAGGAGATTATCCGGAACTGAACAAAGTAGCTAACAGGTGTTAGTTGTTACATGTATCTTTTATTGATTTAATCACATTCATCATCCTTCCTAACAATTTGTGAGGCTCAGTTCTTTCACACAGTGCTATAGCTTTCCTGTATCAGTTCTAATTACCTTAAATCTATTCTATAGCATGAAGTAAGATTTTCAACTATTTGGAAATCTTATGTTACCACTCGTCTTCTCAAAGCTCCATAACTCTTAAAATGCAAAGCATTCAAAGTAGGAGTGAGACTGTAGACTACACAAATAACTGTTCTCTAAATTAATTAATAGTAAGTAAAATCCTGATGATATCACTGAACACTAGACACCACTAAGAAGGTAGAATAAAAAATCCATACTATTATTAACAGCCGAGTTTCATTTAACTCCAGGTTGTTTTTTTTTTTTAACCTCACGCTGTATAATGGGAAGCACTAGATAAGTTTAATCATGATTCTTATTTTTTTAAATCACTTGGATCTAGTTAGCCTTCTCTTTCACAGGAGCTGAGGCAGTGTCTGCACTAAATCACACGGTGCTGCTGTCCTACTCATCCTGGAGAGGGCTGCTCATCATATGGTGGTTTAAACACTTTGCAGGACTGCAGCATGATCACTGATGAAAGCAAATGCTTTCTTCACGTCCTCAAATTCGAATAAAAGTCATCTTGCGGCAGCAGTGCTCTCAGCAGTGACACTTCTACGCGAGCTGTGCTCCAGAGCAGCCTGTGTGCTTACGCTATCGGCCTAACAGGTGCTTTAGCATCCGCCCCGCGACGTGGCTTCCCTCCAGCCCTGCCCGGCCCCGCGCTCGGCCCTGGCGGGATCCGGCACTCCCCCGGCAGGGCCGTGGCCTGCACACGCTCAGCCCGCCGCCCTTCCAGACGCACAGAGCATCCCAGCGAGATGAGCCGCGGGATGAGCGGGGAAGGGCCGTGGCCAGAGCTGCCGCCAGCGGGCAGGCAGGTAGGTTATGAGGCGGCGAGCACCGAGGTGCGCGGAGCCGCTCCCGCGGGGCGCCTCCGCCAGAGCGCCCGCGATTCTGCCTCGGGCGGGGGCGCGTCAGGGGGCACCGCCTCGCTCTGCCGGCGCCGCACCGACACCGACACCGCCCGGGGCCGCCGGGCCCAGGCACCGCGCTCGGGCTCCGTCTCTCCGCAGCGGCGNGGCCGGCTGCGCGGGCAGGGCGGGCGGGAGGCAGAGCGCGGCTGAAAGGTGTTGCTGGAGGGGAACTTTGGAGAAGGTCGTCGGGTGCCTGGGCGCTCCGGCAGCATCATGGCGGAGCAGGGCGAGTCGCCGGTCCACGTCCAGCAGCCCCAGCCGGCGCCCGCGCCCGCCGCCCCGGCCGCCGGCTGGCCCATCTGCAGGGACGCCTACGAGCTGCAGGAGGTGATCGGTCAGTGGAGCGGGGGCGCGGTGGGGCGGAGGTGGGGAAGGAAGGCAGGGATGCCGCGGCCGGCCCCGGGCCTACCGGCGCTCGCTCTCCCGCAGACGGGGCTCGTTCACTGCGGCGGACGCACCCGGCACTGCAGCGGCGGCTGCTGCAAACTTTATCCGCCCGGCAGCGAGCGGCCCCGGGGGGCGGCGGCTCCTTCTAGAAGCCGCCGCGCCCCGCCCGGTGCGGCGCGGTGGATGTGCCGCTGTCCTGCGGTGCATCGTCACTCCAGCCCTGACCTGCTGGTTTGCACTGGGACCCCGGCAGCTCCGCAGATGCGCTCTGTGTGCTTTGTGTGTCTACGCTGTACAGTGTGTCCGTGGATGCGCACATGTGCGTGCATCCGCTTAGATTACTCTGCATTTTTTCCGGTGCTTTCACGGGGGAGGTGAATCTCACCCGTAGATCTGCTGCTCACGTGACGATTCTCTCTTAATCAGTATATAAACATATATACGTATATATATATGTAGATTTAAACTGTTTTCTCTTCTCCCTCACTGTTTCATCTTGCTCGCATCTCCCTGTGCTCCTCGCCCCTATGCCCGTCGGTGGCACGTAAGGCCAGCGGGGGATTACAGCTTCATTTTCACCCTAGCCAACCTGCGCTTTTGACCCGGTTTACCGTGTGAAGTTTGCCGTCTGCTACCCCCTCCCATGTCCCTGTAGGAAGGGGACTTTCTTGGTTGTGTGCTTCAGCACTTTGTTCACGTGTTCAACTAATGCAGATCAGATGTGTTCAGTCTCCATTCCCCTCATTTGGATAAAATTATTTTGAATTTTACTTTGTGAAATGCTAACTGTTGTTGAAAGTATGTGCGATGGAAAGTTTTTCGTCTCTTGGCCTAGGTGCTGCTTGTTGCTAATGATCTGCTTTAGGAAAACTTGCTTTTATTTGTATGTAACATTTAAACTTCTAGCAAATACTGCAGATGGCAAAGACCAGCTCTAAGACTGATTGCTGTTTCTTACAGATGAGGCCACTTAAGTGAGAAAAGTCCAGGTGGCTTGCCTGCCAATGCTGTTGATTGTCTTCAGTATTATACCAATTGCTAATTGTCAGGCTGATGACAACCAGAACTGTATGTTATCCATCTGGAAGTTGTGTGTACTCAGCTTTGTCATTAAGCTTTTTATTTTCCACAGGCAGATACAATATAGTTGAGAAAAGTGCTTCCTTAAAATGGGATGGCTTTTTGTTGACCCAGGTGGTATCTTTGTGTTTCTCTTTGTACCTCCTTGGAGGTGGCTGACTTGGACCAGTATTGAGCAGGTGTTGCCCGTGGAGGTCCCCAAAAAATATGGGTTTACTGGACAGAGAGAGGACTTTGTTTTCCTCAGTCTGGGGAATGGATCAAAGTTAGCCAAGTGGAAGTGATTCTAGTAGCACGAAGTGTTATCTTTGCTGAGGAGTGGATCTCTCTTCTAAGGTAAAAAAGTCCTCAAAGGTGTTGGATTAATCCTTGTCTAGGGTGTAATATGAGTCATATGAGTTACTTAAATAATAGTGGTTTTCTGCTACAGTACCTGTGGAATGCCTGTGTGAGAATTTCCTTTTCTAGAAACACCTTTCCACTTTATTCTTTCTGTTTAAAAGCTTGTATCTTTTGATATGTAAACTGTAATCCTAACGGCTGATATATATTTATATACATCCATTGAACAAGTGGACGCTAAGTTCGACTAGAATATACTGATCTGTAGAGAAACTTTATTGCAAGTTACCTATGGATGCTCCTAAATATTGATATTATTTAACTGAATGCTTAGGGAGTAAATTGAGGTCAGAGTATATTGACTCAGATTCTTAGACACACTGCATTTGCCTGCCGTAATTTCACTAAACTTAGGTTGCTTCCATGACTTTCTTTGGAAGTTGCTGAGATTATTTATAAAAAATCTTGTGCTTAGTCAAATATATCTTTTTTCATTAACACCTTTTATTTGTTCTCTTAATTTACAGGAGACTCCCTATGAGATTAAATTTAGTCTGGATACGATTAAAAACAGTAAAAAACACCAACTAAACACGCCCCACCCCACTTCCTAAAAAAAACCCAACCAAACCAAGGTCCCTTTAAATTTCAGGTGTTTGACCACATGCTAACATTAATTTTGGAGCTGTAGGATGAATGTTGTTGGTTCTAATGAACATTGTAAGGGACTCTTAAAGAATCTTTTTTATATCTGAGGGAGGAGAGAATGACACAGACTGAACTTGGTTCAGCAGCAACTCTTTGCATGCGGTATGGCAGGGTTAATTGCACTGTACATAGGAGTAGTTACCACTTGCTGAAACAGAGCTGATCACCTCTGGAAAGCACTACATACTTGTCCCTGAGGAGCTGGGTAGTGTTGGTTCAGTTCAGTTACAACAGCCCTTTCCCAGTCAAATGAGTAAAAAGTGCAGTGAAGCACCGTTGTGGGCTTTGCAGCAGGAAAGATACACCATAATGGTTTATCACAATGATTCCCAACGGAATAGACTTTAGGTTCTTTGGTAACTAAAGCAGAGATGCAGAATGGCTGTTTTAGGGATGTTTAAAAGTTTTGGTGGGGATTATGGAATGAAAGTAATTGTTAGTCTCATGGGCTGTCTCCGTCCCTTGGATTTAGCAGTTGGAGAAGTTCTATTCTTCATTGTGAGAACATGAACTTATTGCACATCTGTGTCTAGCCACATGCTATGTTGAAAACCAAGGCCACATGATATGGATTTCCAATGAAAAAGCTTTTTTTTTAAATTTTCTGTCTGTTGTATCCTTCATGATGGCTGGAAGATTAAAGTGCCTGCTGAGGAGAAAACACTAGGAGTGTTTTAAGGAGTGCTTCTTACGGGATGTGATTCCAAGTCTGTTTTATTCTTTAGGTGGCTGGCCAGTTCTCTATAAACTCTTTGTGTGCAGTTTCATGATACATTTAATCTGCTCTAACAGGCAGCTGCTGAAAGGATCGCATTGATCTGACAGCGAGCTAGTTCTTCTGCCGGGTCAGTTTTCTGCTGGATCAGATTCCCTGTTTGACTTGCTGCATGACTTTGTGATTGATAGGTTTGATGCAAGGAAGAGGCTCTTCCGATTAATGCCTAGATGCTTATATTTTCTGGAGTGGGAGAAAAACATCTCTGTAAATGTATAGAGGAAGAGGAAAATTTTACATTAATTCAGATTTATACAGCCTGTCCATATATAAAAGCACTTAGACGGTAGAAGGGGATTCCTGATTGTTAGGAAAGGAGGATCCAACCAACCTTCTGGCAGTAGTTACAGAGATAAGAACTGTAATTGCTGTCAAGGTAGAGCCAGATTTAATTTAGTGGAGACCTGAGAGATCTCTTTCTAAGATTTTAATGCATTAAAATGCTTAGTGGATTTTAATATGTGTGGAGGGTTTTTTTTTTTTTGTTGGTGTTTGTTCGTTTTTTTAAGATGAATATGACTTAGATTAAAAAAAAAAACAGCTGATAACAGCAATACTGTGAGAGGTGTTCTTACACAGTTTGGGTTTATAACCAAGTATTCAGAATAAAACAACTGAAATAAATTTCTTTGGATTTGTCATGTACATATATGAGTTTTTTCCTCAGAAGCAATATAAATATTCACAGAACAAGTATTTAAATGGTAATCAATATTAACACTTTCTTCAATTTTCAGTTTTTAAAAAATCGTCTTTCTACATTTCAAATTGTAATGAGTTCTGCATCATCTGGAGGAGACAAAGGAGCATTAAATCTTGGTTGTTTTTTTTTGTTTTATTTTGGGTGGTGTTATTTTAATTTTATTTTTGTTTAGATATGATCAAGTGGCTTCAACTTGTGTTTGGAAAAGTACTTTGGAGTTGACACACCTCTGCCAGATGTAACTTACTGTCATACTGCATTGATGGAAGGTGGATTCTGTTATGGAGAAGCAGTGGGTTATCTTGTGATTAGGTAGGGTACTAGTTTTCATTAAAAAACTAAATTTTTCTCTCCTGCTGCAACTCACTTGGGAAATTATTTTGGCTGAGAAACAGCCAGAATTAGATTGAAATAAAGGGTTACTTTTATGTGACGGATTATCTATATTGGCTGCAAATCATTAAAAGGTACCTTAGTTGAACTTATGTGTTTGTCTAGTTGTTTTTTGCTAACTTTGAGCTCAAAAATATCTTGTGGTTTGTTGCCTCATAAGATGCAGTGTTGCTAAGTTAAATGTGTTGGGATTTTGAGTAGAATAAGTTACTATGTGAGACTGTTCTGCTGACTTTATGGTTCTTATTGTAAGCAGCCTGAGAACTGCTCTTGGTCAATGGCTCTGGGGTCTTTGGTGGTGCTTCCAGGGAATGTTATTTACTTTTTTTTTTCTCTCCTGCTGCATATATTGCTAATGGCTCTTTGTCTGACAGAGAATAGACTCTCCTATATTTGTTGTTATCAGAGATCTTTGACTGTCATGGCGGTTTCTCTTTATGATCCTCAGGAACCCATGTTCACGTTGGTAGTGCTGTATGCTGTTTTGAAAAGCCTCTCTGTAGTTAGAGGTAAAATTACAGTTCTTTGTTGTTGTTCAGTTAATCAGATGCTCATGTCTCATTCACATTTTCCAAAATTTTTTATCCCTGTGCTGAATCAGAAATTTTTAACATTTGAAGGTCTTTCTTTTGCAGTAGTTTTTATGTATGTGCTGTAAATTAAATCACACTGTACTCAATGAAATACCATACTAGCAACTAAAGCTATGGCAAAATTTCATATTTGCTCTTGCAAAACCTCCGTAATTCTTGCATGAGAAGCTGCACAATGTGATAAGTAATACTTAATTCTACCTAAGGTGTTTGTACCAGAACGTTTTGTAAAAAGAAAAATGTGCCTGCCTTAATTCTGCTCCAAAGTAAATTCTATTCCTTACCAATAATTCCTAAAAGTTACTACAGCAGCCTTACCTTGTACACGCACATATTAAATACAGCCTTTGTAATATTAATTGTAACTTAATACAACTGCAGCTTGACAGGAAGAGTTTAATTTTTTAAATTGAATTTTACATTTTGGGAAATAATTGGTTGAGATTTTCTGTCTGCTAATAACCGTCTGTAGAAACTGTGGAAATATTAAATCCCCACTTAGTATTTTATTAAGGAGTGGCTTTTAGTTCAGTTGCCAGGGTAAAGGTGGTCATGGTGCAATTTAAAAACACCTTGTGGAACATTCACAGTGCTGTGCTGCTAATGAGGCTGTATGGAGCTTGAAGTTGTTAATTATTTGCTTTGTCTCCTCATGGTAGTGTTGGGGAAGGGACCTCTGTCTTGGTGCTTTTTTTTTTTTTTNAATGGAAATGAACTTTTTTTTTAGAAATACCCAGATTGGAGACATGGCTGTACATAGCTGTAGTTTTCGTTGGTTCAAAGAGGTTAAACTTCAAGTGATTCGATGTTCAAACTTTGCTATATCATCTAGTGAATTTTAAAAGAAAATTAACTCATGCAATTGGAATTCAGACTTGTCAGGAAAAAGATTACAAGTTTAATTGTATATTGTGGGAAAAGAAAAAAAAGCTTTCTTTGTGTTTCTCCTGATGGGAAGTAACCAGCATATAAACCTTGTTTAAAGTTACCTTGTTAACTGGAAGGGTATAGGAACATATCTCAACACATCAGGCAGTTGGCTAGTACTGTGTAATGAGAATTTATAGAAAATATGCTTTCTTGCTCTTCCAATCTGCCTACTTCCCTTTTGGCTGGCTCTCCTCTCCCCATGTTTTCTCTTTCCCTTCCATCCAAGTTCTTCTTCCAGTTAAGGCCCATTACATCTGGTACCTGGGAAGTCCTAGCTCCACAGGCATTGCTTGAGTGTTAGAAGAGGAGCTGCTCTCCTGGTGAGCACGTAGAAAATTGAAGATATTGCACGATTTTGCCCCGTGCTAAGTGTTACAATAGCAAGGCTTTGTATCTTCAGATTGGAACTGCTTCTTGTAACCAGCATTGTGCTTTGATGGCAGGGGCCAAGTTCAGACCTGGCAGAGCTAGTTTAGATTGGGTCAGATGTTGTTCTGAAACAACTTAAGAACTGCTTTACTTTTTTTCTTTCAGTGTGAAATCACTTTCATCTAAGTCCGAGACCAGTTGGTTTTTTTTCTAGAATCTGTTTGTCAAAGGGAGCTTCTCTTTGTTAACTGGAAACAAAACCACATCTGTTCTGATTGGTTTGAGGGGAATAAACAGTGAGCTCTCCATGCAAAGGAGATGTGGGTGGCTCATATAGTGGCTACTTGTCTAGGTCATATTTAATTTTTGTGTGCCCTCCCTTGGTTCTCTCTTTCTCTTCCCCCATTTCCCCTTCCAAAATAATTTGGAACCATAAGGTAGCAGTTGATAGAGGCTTTTTATTCTTCCAGTAGTGATAGCAATTCTTGATGTTTACAGAATGGGCCCTAAAAATCAAATTAGGTTAGCTACTCTTGTTAACTTGGGTTTGCTGAAGTCGCTGGGATACTGCTGAGCAAAGGCTGCAGAGGAGCATTATGCTTGCAGAACTTGGAAAACAAATATCTCACTAGGACACCAAAATTAAAAGTGAGTTTCCCCCTACCCCCAAGAAATCATACTTTATATATGTTGATACTTCTTACCCTATGTAAATAAAGAATGAGCTGTATTGAATGAGTGGATTTTTCCTTATTTCCGCCTTTTACAGCACAACCTTTCCAGCAGGATGAAATCCTGACAGCTCTACTAGATTTCACTGTTTCTTGCTAAGTTTGAAGGTCTTTGGATGCACAAGGGTTGCATGGTTGAAACTTCTGAGTGTAAGAACATCGTCACACAGCAGTGACAGAATGAGGTGACACTGGTATGGTATAAAAGTCTTGAGAAAAGAATTTTCTCTAAAACTTTACTTTTTCCTTGTAAGAAGGAAAAAGTCTCTTTCAATGTATACACATATATATCTATCAGTCGTTATATGCACTGTTCTAGGTTCTGTGTGGTTGTGGGATCACTTCTGTAAATGAAACAAGCAGCATTGAATGCTTGTCTCTTGCCTTCTTTGATGGGCTTTGGCTGCTGCCCTCCCTTGCTGACGCTAGGGTTGTGTGGTGGTGGTGCAGCTTCCTCCTGCACAGTGCTTCTGGCTGGAGACCATGCTTTGGTGGGAGTGCTGGACTGAAAAGATGAGGGGAAAATACCCAACCCTGCCCTGTGGCAGAAAATGTATTAATGAGAAAAAACAAGGGGAGTTTACAGGGACAAACAAGCTATCAATCATGTACCTAGCAGTGCTGGAGGAATCTAATTTTTCCTGAAACTGCTGTCAAGTCAGAGTTACTTTGAGAGTTGGTTACCTTTCAGGAGATAGATACTTGGAGAATGGTAGTAAAGAGCAGCTTAATCTTCATGGAGAAATGTGCATGCTTCCTGGCATTTATGCAGTCTTCAGTTGACTGGTGACTCCTCTGTAGAAAATTTATTTGGTAGTGGTGAGATGCTGAGAATGCTGATGAAGATGGTGGGTTTTAAAGAGTCCCTCTGAACAATTCCCCGGTACATTTTTCCAGAGTTGCTGTTTGTGTCAGACCTGTGGCTTGCTTGCAAAGTGAAGCTCAGTGAAAAGTTTGAACAATATTCTCCATTGGTTAGCTGAAGTAATAAGTCTGTGGCCTTAATGGAGTTAATATTTTCAGTCCTTTGCCCTTGGTGTTTGACTAGGTACGAGGCTTTACTCAATAGTTCACTGAAACTTCAATATGATAAATTAGCTGTCGCCATTAATCCTTTGTCTTTACAAATAACAATTTCTGCATCTTTTTATTAGCCTAATTATTCCTGTGGACATCTAAATACCACTGAGGTATTTTGATTGTAAGTTAAATACAGGTGAATCTTGAGAACATCCTATAGGCTGATGTAATGATTATGTTACTTAGCTTTTAAGTTGAGCTATGCTTCTGCACTTAGAGAAATTAGAATTAGAAGCAGACTGAAAATTTGAAACTTTTCTGTGTTCCTAATCATGCTTTCAGAAGAATTGCGTACTTAAAGGTCTTGAAGGTCAAGATCCAGATTGAATGTCTATGGGCCAAGTGTACCTGCTTCATGTTAGTGGTACAAAAGTAGTTAATTTAACAGACCAGAAAAATGTTGTGTTTTTATTAATCATGGTTTCTGTCTTTTAGGAGTAACATGAACTAAATCATAAACTTGAGCTACTGCTTTAGACTTCTGAGGAGAAACATACTTGGATAGAGAAGCATAGCCATTTAATTATAAAGTTGCTTTTTCCTTCTGACTTTTTTGCTTTGAAGACATTTTATTACAAGGACTGAATTTAAGCTTATAATTTATTCCTATTAGTGTCTTGTGCTTCCAGATTCTAAGCCACTTCAGACTAATAATAGAAACTTCATTAGAATTAGATTAGAATCACCTAATGAAAATTTAATGATATGATAGTATTTATATTGCTCCAACTCTTCCATTGTTTCATGGGAGACAATATATGAGAAATTTTTAAGTTTTCTGCTTGTAGTGTGTGGTCACAGTAGAGTCAGATTCTAGGAGGCACATTTTGTTGGAGTGAACTAGCTGAAGATGATTTGTAGCTCAACACTGCTGTATTAATTAGAGATCTTTATGACACTACAGTAGCTATAATGCCTTTGTTTTGGTAGATTGCTGTTCTTCATTCTCAGGAGAGAATGATGCACTATGTGGTGACATCTGAAATACTTGGAAAATACTGTGTTCATGGTCTTAGAATTGTTCCAAGTGGTTACTTTCAAACTAAATGAGAAACAATCAAATATGCCGACTAAATCAATACCAGAATTTGTTTATAGTGCTACTTCAGAAGTGAATAGTAATTCTTTTTGAATTACTTTTTACGGCTTTTTCTAGGCAGGAGATGTGACTCAGCATAGCAAATGTTCAATTTGCCCTATTTGTATAAGGGAGTTCTGTGGAGTTCTCATGGTACCCTGGTAAGGTAACTTTTGGTTCCACAGTAAATACCAGATACCAAGTTCTCCCATAGTTATACAGAGGCATTTTCAGTGTGGGTTTTGCCGTCCAGATATTAAGAGTTGTAAGCATATTGAATAATGGTTTATATATTTATGATGAAACAACAGGGAGAATGATCAGAATCCATGTTTCTTTCAATGTGAGGGTGACCAGATAGTAACATGGCAGATACAACCTGATTTAAGAATTTATGGATTTTATCCTCCGTTCTTTTTCATGCTTTTTGTTGGGAAAATGCAGAATGAATATGGATTTGTTGGGTACTGTCATGTGGAGTACTGTACATCCCCATTTGTCCTTACCCCGTGGCAGCCCTGCGTGGTGAGTGGGTCAGGAGCTGCCTGCTGCCCGTGGCGTGCAGGGCCGCGCAGCACAGCTGTGCCGCTGTCAGCGTGGGTGAGACAGCCTGCTGCAAGGTCTTGGGCTGCTACTTCTTGTTTCTTCTTCCCTAACAAATTTGAAGTGTGCGTGAAGTTGGATTCTTTCTCATTTTGAAGGAAGCCAGGGTAGATCTGATTACAAAACAACTTTTTTTTTTTTTTTTAAGTTTTTCCTCAATTTCTCCAGTGTTTCCACAACTGCAGGCGGCCTCATGTGCCTCAGAGCTCTTGTTCCCCTCCTCCGCCTTTTGAGCTAGTTTAACACCTAGTTATTTTTCATTATGCCCAAAGAAAAGTATTCCTTCAAATCTCTTCAAATAATGAACTATTACATGTAATGTTACTTATTGTTCAATGGCACGTGTATTTTCTAGTCCTGAGGTTTGGTGAATCCACAAGTTACCTTTATATGCTGATACGAAAGTGAAGGCATTTTAGGTGTTCATTAGGTGAGTACAGCTAAACACCCTCTTTGCTGTCTGATATGATACATGTTGTTTCTTGGTGGTATTGAATTCCCAATTACTGCTCTGCAACTATTGTAAATTGTAGTAAAATTAATATTGACACAGAGCATAGTTTATTTTGCCCTTACATATGACGTGTTTCACTTTTTTTCTTCTTAATGTGGCAGCTCATATGGAAGATAATGTGATTGAGAGGAGAGATCATTCCAGGTACAGAACTTGACTTTCCACTGCTTAGTTCAGTTTCATACCCTTTAGTTCATTAAACTCTTAAAATGCTATGCTTTATGTTACTTCATAATCACAGCTTTGGAAACATGAAGGTGAAGAGAGTGTAAGCAGACTAGGTGTATAAAGTGGTTCTAAGATACCTCAAGCTGACCCAAAAGCATGGAACTTGTGAGGAAAGCGTAAGCTCTGCAAACTGGAGCAGAGATACTGTATTTACATTTTGCATTTGATGCCCGTTATTGTATCATATGTTTTAAATAGTATATTTTATGAGACATTCAGCCTATTTGGGGGTCAGAACTAGATGTTTTTAGCTAATTTACTTGTTTGTTTTACGTTCAGGTGAATTTATTAAGTTGTCTCAGTGTATATACCATACCCTTCTTTTTTAGCATATGTGAGTTGAATATGTAAGCAGAATATTTTTGTGGTGCATGAGATGCAGACTTTGCACCAAAGAAGATGATGTGTTTTCTCCAGAGAATCTGATGATCAAGCTTACCACTAAGGCAAGAGAGGTTCTTTCAGGGATTCTTGGTAGAATGATGGTGGCACTAAAATATAATTAATTTGAGCTTCATTTTCTTAACAAGATATTATGTTTACTATAAAACAGAAATTATGATTAGAATTACACAGGATTTCTATTCCTATTGTATTCAAAGACAGCCAGAAGGAGAGGCATTGTGATTGCTGTCTATCTCTAATGCGTTTCTGAAAGTTGATCCTCAACTTACCCAAAAGATGTGGGTTGCTATGTAGGTACCTTCTTAAAAGAAGGGCAGGAATGTGTTTTTGTTATGTGCTTTGTTATACTTTGTGTAAAAATTTTCCAGTGTTGAAATGCTCTGCAATAAGTACAGTATGGTGAATAGGAAAACTGGTAAAGGACTTGGGATAGTCAGCGTCTTACTACTGTAGCTTCAAAGGCAAGACAGTGCAATATGTGACATGACTGTATAGGGTAGCAGGATGTGTTTCTCCAGTAGTGAAACTACTCTAGTAGAGGCATGGCTTTACTTCTACTGAACTTTAACAGACAGTGTCATCTTGAGTCAGCTCTAATTTATTGTTTCTCCCATATTCTTAACAAACAGAGCAGCTTTGGTTTTGGTGGTTCATTTATTTTACTTATATTAATAGAGTTGTCCTAGATAAAGCCTCTGTGACAATGAAAAAATTGTCTCAGTCTGGATTTTAGCATCAGCACTTGCCAGTCTCTGTTAGGAGAGCTGGGGAGGGAACAGAGGGAGGGCAGTTGTGAGGTGGAAGGAGGTAGTGGGCATAGTCTCTATTTTTTTATCCTCCCTTTCTAACTGTGTGCTTATTGACAGGTTTAGTTGAATGCCTTAAACATAGTTAATGGTCATCCTTGGACTATTCAGTTTGATCTTAGTGTGTTGATGGCATTGTATCGAGCTGACAAGTGCTGATCTCTCTGTGGCTCTAGGCAGAAGTCTCCTTAACAAGAAAGTGTTTCAAAAGACGGCAGAAAGCCATCACTTAGACTGATATTTAATTTTAAAACTGAACACAGTCACTATTAAATAAACCTGTATCAGATCCAAGTATAACTGGTTTCACTTTCTAGCCACAGATTTCTTAAATACCTTTGTCAGTGAGAGTAGAACTCTTAAAATCCTTTTACCCATGGCGGGTGGTGATAGCTGATTGTTCTTCAGATAAGAGAGATGTTTCACAAGAGATCCTGCAGTATGGTGTGTCTGAGCTCTCTGATGGAGAGCAGTAAGACTTGTGTTTTCCAGATCATTGGTAGAGCTTCTTTACTTTCTTGTACAGTTCCAATTTGTCTTATTTCCTGAACAATTACTTTGTGATTGACACTTATTTGCTCTACTCTGATGCTAGAACCCTCTGTGTTCAGGAAAGTAGTTCTATTCTCATGTGCTTTTGGCAGAAAATTTTATTCTGTTCTGCAGATTTGACAGGGAGCTATGACATAGCAAATCTCAAAATACTTTCTATAATTAACCTAGGCAAAACATATGTTATAACCAGTTCTTTTACTATTTTAGTGAGGAAATAAAGATAATAGCTCAGAAAGCTAGGTCATTCCCTCCTGTGGCTATTTTTCATGCACGTGGGGTTTTTTTTGCTGATTGTGAACCCCCCTGTCTTTTTCCTTGTGTATGGAGAATGTGATACCTGGTTAATGATGAAGCTTTCTGTATCTTAGCCTTAGCACAGGTTGTCTTAACACTTGCATGGAACTTTTCTATAATGCATAATCATTTTGATAACGACATTTAGGCTATTTATGACTTCATTGCAATCACAGAAATGTCTTTATAGCATACTTTGAGAGGTTTTTTGGGATGGTTTATGCAGTGGGCTTTTAAAAAGTAGTATGGGATAAGCTGTATCTCAGATTTTGTGTACGCTAATTTCCTATGAAAAGGTAAATACAGCAATTGAGTAACCCAGTGGTTCTGTAGTCATAATAGTGATATTTTTAAATGTCCAACTGCAAAACAAATTCATTGAGCAATTAATTGTTGAATGTTGAAAATGCAGAAGTAGCAGTTCTATGTGTGGGCATAGATTTCAAGTAACACGTAGTGTATTTTAAGTGAATTATGTCATAATTGCTAGGATAAGCAAAGTAGTATCCAAGTGAGCTATAAGGAGAGATATTTAATCCCAGCATGAATTCAGAGCACAAAGTGGGCAGAAATTGTTAGTAAATTGTATTTACATGATTATCATGAGGTTCTTAAGAACTCAAGTATTTGTCATGTGAAGATATAAAGGGAAATAGTGACTCATTTTCTGTGAAGAAGCTAAGTTTCAGAAAGATTTAGAGTTCAGTGTGGAGGTGTAAATGAGCTTTACTCAGTGATATATAACTAATTTTAATCAGCGGAAGTAATGTGAAAGAAAGTGAGTAATATTGAAAGTTGTCTGGAGTATTGTGGGGTGAAATCTAGAAACCAAAAGGAATTAGACATTCTTTGTTCTCTATTTGTTAACCAAAAGTATTGCTTTGCCACCAGCAGAATTTATTCTTTCAAAACTGAAGAGACTAATTTGTCCCAGTGCTGCTATGAGATATTTTGAAGGGCTGATTGGTTCATAACGTATTTAGTAATGCTGGAAATACGCTACACAATATTGCATGCAATGTACAGCACATACAACATAGCTTTCCAAGCTTCTACATAAGCACAGGTGGTAGAGATTGGTATGTAAGACATTATGGACTCTGAGATATTTAGTCTTCTCCAATTGCAACTGCTCTCTAACCCTTCAGATACCTAGTCAACAGGAAAACTTACCATTATCAACAAGTTTCATCCTCCTCTTCAGAAATTAGAACCACTGTAGTATTGGGGAAGGTCTTTTTTGTTAGAGTGACCTAAACTGCAGAGATCTTTAAAAGAGGTTCGTGCTGAAATACTGTGGACACTAACACCGAGCCACTGAAAGAGTGACTTCATGAATCATTATGGTCTAATGAGGTTACTGACTTTTGTTTTTAAGGAGGAGAAAAAAATTGAAAAGACGTGTTTGTGATCTATTTCAAATACTGTTACTGTGCCATGATAAGTGGAAAGGATCAGACCTTTAGAAAAAAATGGAATAAATTAAGTGTCACATCCTTGTATGAAGGATGTGGTCATGAGCAATATGCCAGTGATATGGTCCAACCATCTAACCTCACTATCTCTTTTTGAGACTTGACTAGTGGAGAGTAGTTAAAACTGAAATGTTAATGTCATTTGTTGGTCACAGTTGTTCAACTATCCTTCTCTCTGCTAAGCCAGGTTCTGCGAGGGTTCAATTCATGTTTTTAAAAAAAAAAAGGAGAGAGGAAAAAATACCTTTATGTCAAGTTTACAACAGCTTGTAGGAAATTGTTCAGGTAAGCGATGTCACTGTTGAGTTCAACACGACGAAGTTTATATCCCAGATGAGTATTTGTGGAGTTTTTATATGCCCTCTGTGAAGTATGTGCAAAGTGGAATGCAGAAAACTGCTTTTAGGTTACATCCTTTCAGAAGAGGTGAAGTGTGGCCGTACATAGTAGGTCTTGAGAAGGTTTCTGTTGTGTGAGCCCAGATGGTTGAAAGCAATTCTAATGGCTCTGTTGCATTGAGAACAGGGTGGTAGGGAGAGCATGGAGACATGGACAGAGAGAGAGTAGGGAGAGCATGGTCTGTAGCATGAAGGGACATGTTGGCTATAAGGGCATGCTTACACTAGAGAGGATGGCAGCAAAAACACCAGGACAAGATGAAACTCTGACCTGTTGTCTGTTGTGAAATGGGAGTAGTAGGCATCTTGATGTGGTCTGAAATTGCATTATTTCACTGCTAACTTTTGAAATTGGCAAAGAGAACTTGTCTGTAGCAGAATGACTTTTCCAGTACTGGAAAAACCCCATTGTTCTTACAAAGCTGGGGTTTTTTTTGAGTCTGACCATGGGTAATCCTTTTGTTTTGCTCTGCAGGAGACAGCTAGATGTAAAGGCTTCATGGTTTATGCAATCTGAGTTTTCATTATACTGTATCAGTTTCCTAAACAGAGACTGAGTGTTAAACTGGTCTGCGCTTTGGTTATGGTGTAGTTAGTATTCTCTGCTTTGAGGGTTTTGGAAGACTCGTAAGACTCAATGTATCTGAAGAAGCCCTAACTTCTGACAAGGAGTGGTTAACTGTAATCTATTCTATGCAATCGTCTTCTGTGATCCTAATTTGTTATGCTAAATGGTTGTCTGTGACAATTTTGTTTCACAACGCACAATTTAGTGCGTTACTTCTGTAGTCTGTCAACTGAAATGCTTATCTGGGTAGTCTGGTTTCTAATAGCTGCTCCTATTCAGTAGATGAGACAAAAGGAGCCTTCTGACCAGATGTGAAAGCTGTGGGTTTTCCTTATCTCTATCCCTGGTTGTTCACCTTGTGAGGCAGAGAAGGAGAGAACTTCTTTAAGAGGAAGGAGGCATACAGCTATTCGGCATCTGGCTCCTACTTCAGAACATAAAACTGCTTTTTCAAACAGGTTTTATATGTATTTAGGTTCAACTGAGAATGAAGACTGCAGAAATTGACTTTACTCTCAAAGCAGTGTATTGTGTAGATAATTTAAAAAGCAGGAGAAAGAAGAAACTAGCTATATTGGCTTTATTCTAAACCTAGAAAGGTTTTTGCATTGTCAGTGCATCTTAGTAACGTGGTGAAGAATATCCTGTTGCAAGTCATCTCTGTCTGAGAAGAAAAACACAGAAAAATGTACTTTTTTTTGTAGTTTAATTTTTCCAAAATGTTTTGAAGTGTTACTTGCTGTCATTTAACTTGAGGAAGTAGTCAAGGTTTTATCCTGGTATTGAGTAAATAATTTCTCTGTGTGCTTATTCTGTTTGTCTTTTTTGTGGCCTTAGTATACAAATCTATTTTAAAAGCAAAGATCTTGGTTGTTTTCTACAAGTAGATAAAACTACTGGTGTAGATGAAAAAGATACATAAAGAAAATTTTGGTCTTTTTTCCTGTATACTTAATATCTAAAAGCATTCTTTCTCCTGTTTCAATGTACATTTGTGCAGTCAAAGTAATAAGAGGATTTGTATCTCTATGTCTACTAAATGAGGAATTCATTAAAGTGATGTAGAAGAGTCTTACCTTAGCTGAATTGTGCTGACTTGGTGGTTTCTTCCTTGGAATGTCTTACTCAATTTTTAAAATCTCTTAATTCTTTTATTACCTACATTACTGGAATTTTTAAGGGCTTTGTTCTGTAAGCAGACAGAACAGGACATGTCAATATTTGTCTGTGACCACATCCTGCAGAAACATGACTAGTTAGTTGTGTTGAGAGCTTTTTTAAAAGAGACTCTTTTTTTTAAAGATGAGCTCAGAATTTTGACATGAAATTGACACACAGTTAAAAAGCTTTGTGATTTGAGTGAAAACATCGTGAAACAACAATACATGAAAATAGCTAAGCGAATAGCAGTTAAAACATGTACAGAAACTTTCAGTCATGAGGTATTGTTGGTGCTGTTTTCAGATGTGCAGAGGGAAAAGCTCTCAATTGTTCTTAAGTCGGCTGGTAACTGAATCCACATTTGTAGAGCTTGACAACAAAAGGCTTTTTGTTCACAATTTGTATTTATCTAGGACATGCCAAATAAATAGAAGATAGTTTATAAGCAGGCCAATATAACATGTTGCTCAAATGACTTACTAGAAATCCATGATTTATATTGAAATATTTAGAATTACAGGTAGAAGCTTGTTGGGAGCTTTTAGATTTCTGCATGGATGAGCACAATGTAATTATTCGAGCAAGCACACAGTGCTGTATTTGATGTGGCAGCAAGATGTGCAACTCCTGAATATTACTTGCAATCATTTCATTAATTTAGCGAGGCAATACTGAGTGGGGCAGTGCCAGTGGGGGCCTGATAAAAGAAGCAACAATACCTTTTACTCCTGTGGTTCACAAAGCGTACCAGAGAAAATTATTCTATTCTCTACCCACACGTTTGTTCAATTCCCCTGGGCTTTGTTGTCAGCATAGTTGTGTGATTATATGTGATTTGCATGCCAAGTAAGCATGAGTGACTTTCTCTGCTGGGCCATTCAGTAACGTGCATCTTCTCACTGGTGGTGTGGTACTTGTGTCTCCCGTGCTCTTCACAAGGATCAGCATGCTCCTTGTAGGGTGTTACTCCAGTCATCATGAATGAGCAGGAACACTGGTGGAACTGTCGAAGATTTGGCATGTACAGTTTACTGATATTTTTCTATTCATTGCATAGAGGAACAAAAAACCTGGTTAAACAGGGACTGACCTGAAAGAACAGGAAGACATAACATTTGATAAAGCACAATATTTACCTCTGCCCTCTGTGTATCAACTGTGCAGGTCATGTTCTTGATTAAAACAGATGTATCCAAAGACAGAATTGTAATGGTTCCCAAACTATGAAATGCATTGAGGTGGTGGTAAAATGTCTTGATAAATGCACACATAATTTTAAGTTGGTGACTTTGGAATTTTTTGTGGAGTATGCAAAAGAAACTTCCAGATTTTTCTTTTCTATCTGAGAAATGTGAAAGGTGTCCTGCTAGTGGAAAGGTATGCATGTGGGGAAACCACTGAAAAAGGATGAGCAGCAGATTTGAAGTTCTTTGGCAGTATGGACTTTTCATGCTGGTCACTACTTTAAATCATCTTAAGACTGTTCATTTTCTGCCCTTTTTCAGGTAGCGGTGCTACAGCAGTTGTCCAGGCAGCACTGTGCAAACCCAGGCAAGAACGTGTAGCAATAAAGAGGATCAACTTAGAAAAATGCCAAACCAGTATGGATGAATTACTTGTAAGTATATCAAGGGGGCAATATGTTACATGGAGACTTACCTTCTGTTTTGGCTTTGTTTTTTGCTTGGTCCAAGAATGAGGGTAGAATTTTATGCAGGATGTGAGAGAAGGATTTGAAAATAATCTGAAAGACTCACACTGTTCCCTAAAGATATAATTTTCTAATGTATACTTGCTAAGGTCACAAAAATGAGATACGCAGACTTGAATCTTGGGACAATCAACTTGGGATAACTGTGAGAAGATCCTAAGCTTGTTTTCTGGAAGCTCAGTTTTTAAGAGATTACTGTCTGGTTGTCTGTCTTCTTTTAATACTAAGTAAAGATACATTTTCCTTTGGTTAAATTCTGATTAAAAATATAAAGATAAAATTTAGTAGGTCTCCTTAAAATGTCTAAAGCACCAAAACATGTTGGATCATTTCGTAATGATAACTTTTAAGGAGAAAAGGAGGAATGGCTTCACTGCCATCTACACAAGGAAACTCTTGTTAAAGCTAATATCATACATTTATCTGATAGGCCATAACAGGAATGTTAGAAGGATGTTACTTGTTTGGGCCACTGATCAGAGAAAAAAGGGACCTGTAAGAGGCCATTTTTAAAGGAACTGCAAGAGTTTTTCCTCTGCACTGGTTATGGCAATCCAGACAAAGTCACAAAGAACTATTGAAACCCAAAACCTATTGCTTTGTAATGCTCCTAGATAGGTGCTTAGAAGACTAATGTGTATTTATATATAGGCAGCATAACAAGCTTTGAAGGACACAAAACCATTCTAAAAGTGAGAACACTCTCTTCTGTTCCACAGGTTATACTACAGCCTAGAGACTGTGGGCTTTTTCTAATGCAGAAATTCCTGCCTCTGAAGGAAATGATCTCCTCAGCAGGGAATTGCCAGTGCAAAAGATATCTTGAATTTGATACAGAGGGTATGGTCCGTCCAGTTTCTTCAGATAAAATGGCTTTTTTACAGTGGAGGACCCAAAATGCTCTTCCCCTGGTGATTGATGGCATTCGCCTTCAGTTTATGTGACAGCTTGTATGCGACACTGTTGTGCTTTTTACGAGGATTGTGGTAGTGGAAGTTACTTCTGAGGTAGTGAGAATTCTGTCAACTGAAAACTCAAAAGATAAATTCTGAACTGTCTTTAAAAGAGAACAGCCCAAGGTGAGATGCTGTGCATGATGTATTAACAGCTACAGTCCCCAAAGAACATTTCTATAAAAAGAGAAATACTAGTAATTGTAAGATCAAATGGTCAAAATTGGATCTTTTTGGCTAGAATTTGAACTAATACTGGGAATTAAGAATTAAAATGTTACAAGCAAATGCGCAAAACCAGACAAAACTGCCAGAAACCTGCAAGAGAAATTCTTGTGGTCTGGAGAAACGATTGCAGTTAGTTATGAGCTTGTAAAAAGTTACCTTGCCAAGTGCTTGAATGTCTTTACTGTTGATGTCTCTACTGTCTGTCAAATGAGGTAGTGAATTTTTGGTCCTATATTGCTTTCTTTTGGTATGAAGACAACTGTCCATACCATCTTTTTTATTTTTTAACATAAGTCAATTTCTGCTTTTCTGTGCTCAGATTTTTTGTTTCTTTTATTTGTTGATCTGTTTTGATCTGAACATGAATTCTGGTTTTCCTGATTTCTGATTAGGAGAATTAAAGATGCACGTACACATATATGCATGTGTACATAATTAACTTTTTTCTGTGAGGGTTGGTATACTTTTGACAGTTCTATTAGAGAAATTTTAAAATTTAGTTTGAAAAATGGAGACTTTTTCTGGAAAAAGGCATAATTGACCTTCAAAGCTCTTGTTACAACTGTACTAACATTTTCGTTTCAGTTGATAGTACTTAGAATGTTCTTGCATTTTTGGCAGAATTAGAGTCTAAAAATTTTGAATCTAATCAGCTTTTAATTACTTCTTTTTCTGATGAAACAGTTTTTATTGGCACAGGAATGTTCTAAAACTGTATCCTCTCTGAACATGCTGTTTTTAAAATGCTGGTGCAGAGTGCTTATGAATGCTGTGCGCAGGCACCCTTCACAAATTCTCAGCTGTGTGGTCTTCAGAGAAGTGGAAATGCATCAAGCCTTGTGCCCATGTAAGCAGACTTAGGATTTGGGCCAGTGTCAATTAAAATAGAAAGGCAGTGTGGGAGGGAGTTTAAATATTACTGAGGTTACACAAACTGCCAAACTCCTGAAATTTGATACTCTGTTTCCTGCAACGTCCTGTGTTCTCACTATTGTAACCTAAGTGTAACTTAAACCCCTGAGCCAAGGAAAAAGTCCTGTCCCTTAGTACTGTCCTGACCGGGTACCTTCCCCATTCCTTCAGCTCCAGTTTTTTTAAAACAGTAAAAAACTCACGACTACAAACTGCTGAACGTTCTGAGCATGTTTGCTTGAACAGATTTCCCAGGCTGTTAGGGTTTCTGCTGTGGATTGCCCTTGGAGCAGGATCTCTGGAGGAGCCCTGGCCTGTTCGGGGCCGTACCCTGGTGTCTGTGGAGGAGGGCCTGGGGAAGCGCCCGCGGGGCCCCGGCACCTGCCTGGCCACCGGGAGCTGGGCCTGGCCTGCGTGCTGCAGCCCGGCACGGAAAGGAGCTGGCTCCCAGTTGCTTATTAACTGTGTCACCCACCTGCCCTTAGGCTGAAAGACATTCTTATGCAGCTGCTCAGTGAAACTGGATCAGGAATAACCTGGCTGAAAGCAGTTAGCTTTTAACCTGGGCATATTGCCTGGTGCAGCACACAAATGCTTGTGCTGGTGCAAGGCAGGGAATAGAGAGGGATGAGGGAGAAACTTAAATTGCTGTTATTTCTTTGCTGCTGTTGAATGTCTAAGGTGACACGAACATGAAGAAGGCTCCAGCATGTTCTCCTGGATGTTCTGTTGCAAGCTGTTTCTCTGGCATTGTATTTTAAGTGAATGCTTTTCTCTCATCTGTGCATATCATGGGCCACAGCCAAATAGATGAAGTCTGTGGAGACTTACGATTCTGTTTGTGATCGGAGCTTTCTAGAACTGCAAGTCTGAAATTAATTCCTTCCTTACTAAAATTTCATCCCTTATCTCTCCTGAGGTGCTTTCTGTTTGTTTATTTTTGTTTTGCAATGACTCTTTGAAAAAAAAAGTCATGAAAGCTGAGACACAAGGTGCCTTTGGCAGTGGTTACTATGGTAGATCAGTTGTTGCCCATGATTTGATGCAGGGAGGTAAAATATTCAAAGCACCTTTCAGTTAAAGACAGTGAAGCTTATCTCAGTGAATTAGTTACATTTCTGCAATATTAACGTCTGAGACAAATAGATGAGGTGCATTTTTGCCCAGTGGTGTCAGCTGGAGTCACTGTTATATTACCAGCATAGGAAAATAATAAAACAGTGTAAGAAATGAAATAGTAACCAGGAGTGGGAGAGTTACAGTTAAGGTTTGGAATGGGTAACTGAATTAAGAAACTGAGGCAGTAATTTGACTCGTGTTTAAGATGACATGTCTTCTGGGAGAAGGAAATGTGCTCCACATGTCTGTCTGCCTTTCTCCACCTGCTGTCTTCTGGGGGATGACAGGGAGCTATCTTGAAAATGGCTCTTATTATTCAGTCTCATTGACTCATTGATGATTATCCAGGCATTCTTCCTTCTGTGGTTCAGGGTTCAGAAGTTGTCTAAGGAGGAGGACTTTGGACAACAGAGCAAGTTTAAATGTGTGTCAAACTACAGCCTGACTTCAATAGCCAGCAACAAGCACCATGAGATTAAATCCCAGTCTTTAATACATGTAATTAACTTTTTATTAAAAACCAGCTGTGACTTTGAGCAAATAACGGAAGACCTCTTTCGAACAATTGCTAACATGAAGTTTAAAGTTGAAAATGGCATTTGTCACAGCGTTAATCAACCTAAGTGGGACCTGCATGGTACCTGACTTGCACAAGTGCTGTTGAGTCAGAGAGAAACACAGTCCACCTCAAAGCAGTTCGTTTTCAGGGAGGGAGGAGAGGAGGAAGAGTTTTTTTAGCTGGATTGGCTTCTGGACTGGCTTACCCTCCAGGAGCATGTCCTCTAGCACCAGGGATGGATCAGGGCTCTGTGGCTGGAGATAGAGAGGGAAAAGTACTGTTGTGGCAGCTTAAATTGGTGTGAGACCAAACCCTCCAGTCCAGAAGAGGCCTCCTGCTCCTATGTAATGAATTGGCAGAGAATGAGAGTGGCTGGAAAGGTGTTACAGAACAATTATGTGAAAGAGTGAATAGAAACAGGACTCTGCTTGAATTAACAGATACAAGGCAGTCATTCTTAATGTGTACAGCTGTGGCGTGTCATAGATGGTGTTACTTGGTAGTGCCACGTTGTGCATCTGTTGGTGACTGTGTGTTCCTCTAGTCAATTGTTTCCTATGACTTTTGGTCTGTAATATTGCTTTTTCTCCGTTTCCGTTTGATTGCGTGGCTCTGGTGTCCACCTGTCCATCCCACAGTAGCTGAGCCAGTGGTGCTGTGTCCTTTGTCTGACGGCTTCCTTCCTCCTTTCCTGCCTGTTCCCATTCTACACTTTGTATCGCTTTTGAACAGAAAATGCAGTAGATTTTGACCTTTCCTTATGTGTTGTTGACCAGCCTGTACCCCCACCTTCAGCTCTTGGAGACTACTCATTCTTCATTGCTTGCTGTGAATTTTTGAGACTTAAACAGTAATTTCTTTGCTGTTCTCAGAAGAAAAGTGATGTAGCTATCCCTGTATCTCTTGGCCAAACTTCCCTTGTGTTCTTAGCAATAATGTTTTTTCTTGCATGCAGATCTTTAGGTAAATTGAAATGTTTTAGTGCCTTGATGCATACTCTGTACATACTTCAGTTCTGTTATAGTATTTCACATCGGAAATTAAACTTTATATTAGCAAAACTGATAGCTGGCTCTGTTGTGTTGGGCTTTGTATTTCTTACAGAAAGAAATTCAAGCAATGAGTCAGTGCAATCACCCTAATGTGGTGACCTATTACACATCTTTTGTGGTGAAGGATGAGCTTTGGCTGGTTATGAAGCTATTAAGTGGGGGTAAGTTACTGGTTTTACTTGTTTAGCTGCAAGGCAATTGTAGGATTTTTTTCCTAAAGTACCACCCTTGAGTTCATTGATCTAAACTAACTAATGAGAAAGGGGTAGACATTATATAGGATGAACCTCAAGGCGTAGGCATGTTAAGGAGGAATGTGCAAGCTTATAAAGTTTGTTTATCTGTATTCATAGGACAGGCTAAGAATTACTCAAATACAGTAATTACATAAACAGAGTTTAATTTTTATTCTGAATCAATTTATAAAAATTCTCTATTAAGGCTGTGTAGGGAAAATGGATTAGAATCAAGTCAATTCTGTCAGTGTGATCTTTTATGAAGTTTCTCTAGCATTCCCTGTATTTTTATAAAAATGCATATATCTCTGGTTTCATAATGAGTATTACTCATTCCTTATTCAAGCAAGATTCATCCTAGGCCAAGCATTACACATGTTGGATCCTTTTTATTGCTTAAGCTAACCAAACACTCATTGCTTTTTTTATGATGATGGTTAATGGCATAAAATTAGTATTTAGTTCTGGAAGAGGAAAAGTGGGCCTGAACTTAATGTACTTGTAGTTTAGAAAAGAGAGGCCCCAGAATAAGATGTGATGGTCCTGGTTGTTACATGATATTGTTCAAGATTAGTCTTGATGGCAGCAGGCTACCTCACCATGATGCTGGAAAACAAGGATGGGAAGTGCTCATAATACTTGTGTCAAATTTGGTTGAATTGGACAGTTCAAGCAAAAGCAAGCATAGAGCATGAGAGAAACCAGTGATTCATGACAGGAATTTACTGTGAGCTGTTGGATAAAAACAAAATGTTTCCATTAAATGCCTTAAAGTGTATAATAACTCAAGTTCATTGTCAAACTGTGTGTTGCTGGGAATGTTATCATTTGCATTGTCTCCTTCCAATCTTGCAGCTGCATGTTTACATCATGAACACATGAACCATAATCTAAACTGGATAATAAACCAAGATCTCTGCAGTACATATCTATTAAAATATGGGATACTCCTGAATTTTTAATAAGTGGTTCCTTTGCAAGCTGTTAGCAGATCTTTCTAATGGATCATTAAGTGTTATGGTATTTCTGACAAAAAGCAGTGCTCTGTATCTTTTTTGGATGGGTTAGTGGTGTGCTTTATTCTAAGGGCTAGTCACATGATGCATTTACACATACATGCAAAGATTTAAATTGCAGTAGCATAGAAAGAATGAAGAAATACAGCTTTCTAAAGAATCTGATATGATAATGCTTTGTATGTCGTTTTTTTTTTCTCTCCTGGATTTGTAATACAGGTTCAATGCTTGATATAATAAAGTATATTGTCAACAGAGGAGAGCACAAAAATGGTGTGCTTGAAGAACCCATAATAGCAACAATTCTTAAAGAAGTTTTGGAGGGCTTGGACTATCTGCACAGGAATGGGCAAATTCACAGGTAGGCATGTATACATAGTGAAAAGCATTTTCAAAATTCACTGTAGCTTGTTGATTCTGGTCAGCAGCAGTGGCTTGGCTAAGTGAGTTGTATTGCCTCTTTCACATACTGTAAATGTGATCAGTAATTATCAAGTGATAGTGCTCGGGCAGATGCTGTAATCTTGGTTGCAGTTTGTCACCAATAGCCAATATATTCCTGGGTCTTTATTCTGTCTCTCTCTTCTAGTTTGGATAGGTTTGTGCTGTGGTAAGCATGCCAGAACTGTGGTCTGTAGTCCTGTGCCTGCTGGTGCTCCAGCTACCTAATCTGATTCTAATTTATGGTTTATGGCATGTATTTTGTGACTTGGTTATTGCGATGCACAGTAAAACTGTAATCTTGGGTGCTTGGGGACTCCTGTAAAAGTGCAAAATTATTTTCTTCCCGGTAATCAGGAATAAATATCTATTACAACTCTATAGACCATTTTTTATGACCGTGTGTGAAGCTGGGATTGGTACTGTGGAACTGCATCTTAGTCTATATGCATCTAATGATTGCTGTCTTCTCTATATTCTCTCTCCACTGACTTCCTCCATGTAAATGGTACAGATCCCCTGGGATGGTCTATACTTATCTGCTGTAGGAATCCAGAGGTTGTTCTCACTGTTTGATTGTTGGAAGTGTGTTCTGATCTTCCTATTGATTTTTTGAGGTGAATTTTTCTTTTAAAGGAAGATGTCTGTGGTAGTTTCTCTGTTTCAAGCTTTAGCCTATGGTAAGGGAGTCTTTTACCCAAAAACCAGGTTTGCTGCAGACAGGATTCTGAGAATAGAAATGGTGCAGATGTAGCACAGTAATTGTTCTTTTTGTACTTCTTCTTTCTCATCTTATAAATGAAGTGTTGCTGATGAAATCAAAAGCTATTTCCTCCTTTTGCAGAGAGAAAATTGAGATAAACTGAGAAATAAAGAATAGTTATCTTGACTTCTGGTCTGGAATGCCAAACATCTGCCTCAGACCTTAATTCAGAGTTTTCCATTAAGCTGATATTGTTGTGAAGGGCACATTCATGAGTTTTTAAGGATAACAGGACTCTGAGGTCAGATTTGTGAATTCCTCTTGTCTATTCTTAAAGTACCTTAAGATAAAAAGAGAGAGATCTGTATGATACAACTTAAACTGTGCAGAAGTCCTGTTGAAATTGAAACACTGTGCCTTCAATTTCCCATGTACATTATAGGTGAATGCTGAGTATAGTTCAGGGAATACTGTGTCAGGTGACATTTGTTAGTTGGAGATGTTTTCAGAATTATTCTGGGATCTTGTTCTATTGTTTCAATACATTGTTTTTAATATATCTTTATATAAATATATATATGAGGAATCAGGTTATGTTACCTTTCAGTAGTAATGTAAGTTTAATAAAACATGGAAAGATTAATTTTCTCAAGTCTTAATTGTTATGATATATTCTGTATGATAGAAAATTGTGCATTAAGAATGTACTGCATGTTTCTATTAAAAAAAAAGAAACAAATCAAACCAAAACAACTGCGGTTTTCTTCTTAACGTTACATGTGAATAGTGTGTTAAAGCGATATTATTAACTCTTAAGCAAGTACTAAATTTTGAACACATTCAATACCAAGTAACTTTTCACCACTGTACCGTATAGCAAAATATGGCTACTACTCCTGAGCTTTAATAGCTTAATTGCATAGAAATGTACAATACATTTCCCTTTTTTGAAGATAGGTCTCTTCTCTGAAGAGATCAAAGAGGAGAATTTTTTGCAACTTTTCTTTTTCGTTAGAGGTGCAGTTGGATGTGAAAAAGCATTAATTCTTGGTTTACAGCTCTGAAAGCTTTCAGTTTGAGACTATATTTGTAAAAGGTGGTAAAACAGACTTTCAATCTAAATATCTATATTAAAATCTATCCCTGAATTCTGCTTATTTGGGCTAATACTTCTGTACTCTGTTTTAAAGTTAATCAGTTACATTTTACACTTCAGCTTCCTTTTTCTGGTTTAAATTTGAAAATTCTATCTTGTGAAACTAGTCAATATGCAGTATTTCTTTGCCTAAGATGTGAAGTATGCACTTTCATGCTAACCCCTGTTTATACATTCTAGAGATTTGAAGGCTGGCAACATTCTTCTGGGTGAGGATGGCTCTGTACAAATAGCAGGTAATGGTGGTGGCAGAGTAAGGGATAAATAAAAAAAAAAGTTAATTGCAGCTGGATCAAGGGCAACTGATATCAAGGGGAAAAGTTTTTCTGTTGACTTTTAACTATTCCTTTTGGAGTGCTGTAGCCACAAGTTACCCAGTTTCAGATTTCATGATTCTTGATTAATGAAACTTGACTCAGAAATTATTCAGTATTTCTCCATGTCCCATTGAATATATAAGGAAGCTTTCCAGTGTCCTCTTAATGTTTCCATTTGATTCACCCATGCACCTTAAACAGCTTGCAAATGATAGAAACTGATATTTCTATTAATTTCATTTTTTTCTGCAAGTAATTGTAATAGTTCTTGAGGATCCAGCAATCTGCGTGTACTGCCCTTCATAAGGACTTTGACTATAAGTTTGCTAGTCACTGATATGCATGAGATAAATCTCACTGAGAATTATTTTTGGCATATCTGCCATTCGTCTGGCAGTGGTATCTGTTGGATAGAGTTTAGCATCTTAAATGTCCTCTGAGTGCATTGATGTGCTTCTTGAGCTGTAGTCTTTAAAAATTAAATTATTTGGTCTCATAGGAGCAAGGCTCATATCTCATCTCTCAGGCTGGTATCAGGTTATCTGGAAAACAGAGGGAGTGGATGGTGATACCTGCCTCTTCCCCCAGCACACTGCCAGGCCTTCCACCGTGTATAGTGGGTGACCGAGCACTGAAAGCTCTCAGTAATAAAAATGGCTATAGGCAGAAGTTGCAATTTTTATATAAATGATGCTTTCAAAGTACCATGTAAACATGTATTTTAAGGGCTTTAATATGCCACTGTCAAATAGTGATAGAACTACATTTTTTTTGTAATTACTAGAGGGGTTTTTTTCGAAACTCAAAATCAGGTAACAATAGGAAAGCAATAGGAATTGAAATCTATAGTAAACTACTGTTTTTCAGTATAAGTGGATTGTAAATAGTACAGTTAAAAATACTCTTCCTATAGCTCCATTAAAAATTGACCATATTTCTACATACATTGAGAACCTGCTCTTTCTTCCATTACACGCCTACCTCTCCCATATAGCTGTCACTGATGTAGTAACAGGTTAACAGAACACTGAGTCTTTTCTTTTTTTTTCTTCTATTTTAGAATTTGGAAAAAGCTATTTATGTCCTGGTCTGCTATTAAGTACATGTTAGTGATGACTGTTGTGATTGTCTTTGGTTTGTCAAATTCCCATAAGAATTAAAGTTAGATATAATATTCCCTCTTGTTGAAATCACATTCAAATTTAGTTGCTATGCAGAAGAAACTCTTTGTCTTTGAACAGTAGCAGATGCAAACCTTGGCACAAAGTCCATATTTGAAAACTTTAAGTGGTAGATGTACTGCAGTCCTTTGCAACCTTATTCAGGAAGACACATACTGGGAGGTTAAATTTGAGGAAGTTTTAGTGTGGATTTCCCTGATAAAACTATACCTTCTGTTCCATAGCATTTCATGAACAGTGTGTCATCGAGCAAAGGTCAGTTCTGCAGTGGAGAGTATACTTTCTATAAGTATATCTTTGAGAACTGACTTTATTTCTTAAATGTAAAACTTTTATTTTGTTATTGACAGTTTAACAGGTTTCAACTTTTCTCCTCTTTCCCAGATTTTGGTGTTAGTGCATTTTTAGCAACCGGAGGTGATGTTACTCGTAACAAAGTAAGGAAAACCTTTGTTGGTACTCCCTGTTGGATGGCCCCTGAAGTAATGGAGCAGGTATTTCTAATGCTAATACAAAATTTAAAACATTTTGTCTTTTAATTTTGGAACTTGAGACATTACCACCTTGGTTTTCCCTTCTGATTCTATTTCAGGTGCGAGGTTATGACTTCAAGGCTGATATGTGGAGTTTTGGGATAACAGCAATTGAGTTAGCAACAGGAGCAGCACCTTATCACAAATACCCTCCTATGAAAGTAACAATCCCTTTGTATTACTTAATGCTGTTAGCTGTATTATTGATGCTGCTAGATAGTTAGTACTACTTCATTTTCAATAGCAGCTCAGGGTATCTAAATAGATATATTCTGTGGAGTATTTTTTCTCTTAATTTCTACAGTTCAAATTGGTTTTGCTTAAGACACCTCATTTTTGGGTTTATTTTAGGTGTTAATGCTAACGCTTCAAAATGACCCTCCCACTTTAGAGACAGGTGTAGAGGACAAAGAGATGATGAAAAAGTATGGAAAATCCTTTAGAAAACTAATCTCATTATGCCTCCAAAAAGATCCTTCCAAAAGGTAGGTCACTATTTTGCCATGTAAAATAGAATTATTTTTTAAAATATACAGACTACTTTAAGTTACAGTGACATAATCTTTTAAGTGTATGGTTTGAATTTTGTAAATAGCAGCCTTCAGTCACCTCGATCTGGAGAAGAAATTGCCTCTTAACTGTTCCTCAAGTTTACTTCTTCTGATTGTTAACCTAATGTATTTATACTTAAACACAGTATTGAATTAAATGCCAATGAAACAGAAGTCCTTGCTCTACATCTTAGTTTCTCATCTGAAGCAAGATATAAATCTTGATACTGTGTACAAGTCTAGCAAGACTGTTCAGATTGAGCAGCAGATCTGTTGGTAACCAAATACATCATTCTCTTGGCTTTTAAAAGCAATTAAAAAGAAATAATTTTATGTTGATTTTTCTCATTTTGTGACATAAACTTAGTGTTGCTTTTAACTGGGATATTTTCAGAGTAAATTACTTACTATTATGTATTTATTTCTTTACTGTGAAGTTAGGGGCTCCAAGCTTGTTGAATTTTTGTTATGTTTATGTAGGGAATTGCATGTCATGGTGTCTTTGTTGTTTTTCTTTCTTGCTATGTTTTTTAGATAGCCAAGGTGATGAAAGTATTAAAAATCTATTCCAAAACCATTATTGAGATCCAAAGTTCCCTGAAGGATTAATTTATTTATTCATTTTTATGAAGGCCCATTTTTGTAGGCTTTTTTTCACTGAAGAATTGTAGGAAGCACATTCTAATTAACATCATTTCCTAAGGTATTTAGTATATCACTATTTTCTAGAGTTTCAGAGCTACTATTTCTGGGGCAAGATTGTTCTGAGAGAGCAATCCTGACTGCATGTGTCATTGATGGTGTGCACTTCCTGATGTAATGCTAGCCTAAGTCCAGGATAGGGTTGTATGGAGTCAAATCCATAAGGGCTACAGCAGGAACACTAGAGAACAAGTACAATTACGGAAAAAAAATGGTGGCCATGTCTTTATTCTTGAAATACTTGTAAAATTTTGTCTCACTCAAAGATCTTTTGTGTACTGCTTGCAGATTCCCAAATCCCTTATTGTTGTTGGTCTTAGTAGCAAGTCCTGATGCTTTAAGCTTAGTGCTGCAGTTTAGGAGTGAATAACAATAATAATGGATAATCAAGCTTCTTTTAGTTTCCAGTAGCTAGCAATTTTCGGGGAAAGATTAAAGTGGTATGAAGTAAATAAAATGAGTTTCCCTTGTCTCTTTGAATACGTAATGCTGAGTTACCTGACGTATAGTAAAGGCATCAGTGTTGAAACATTGGTGTTTAAGGTACTTATTTGAATTTATACACTTATTAAAACACATGCAATATCTTCATACTCAGGATTGCCTTGAATGGATCAATTAGACCAGAAGATAAATGTTTAGATCTGTGTGCCATTTACTCTATACTGGTATAGAGCAATTATTTTTTTACTGGGAGGTCATGACTATTTTTCACATTTCTTAAAAGCCAGGATGTAATTTTGCAAGGAGATCCCTCCAGTAGCTGTCATGTCAGTGTTGGAGAAGTTCTTGCCCTTTGTGGCAAATTCTAGGACTAGCATTGCACTGCTGTCTCAGACTATGATGTTTTTCTTTTGGGGATCTGTATGGGTGTCTCTCTCTCTCCCCAGTGCCAAGGATGCTGCTCACAGTCGTCAGCTGCAATTCATTGCTGTAGCTTGTGTAGAAAAACAGGGCCAGAAAGTATGTCCAGACCAGTTCAGAAGCATCTGGCATAATTAATGGAGAACATTAGTTTGGATAGAGCTTTACTAAAATGTAGCTTTTAAGTGTGCATAGCTCTGTTATGTGATGGTAGTGTAATTTGAGAACTTTAAAACTTTGACACAGAAGCTGATTTTTCTTTTTAATAGTTTTCCCTCCCTTTTTGCTCATCCAAGATACAAGTATGAATTATTACTGAATCTGGTGGTCTCCACTGGACCACTAATCAGAACTCCTTTATTGTAGAGCTTTGGTGCTTTGGAGGTGAAGAAAAATACATGCTCTATGGAACCTACTGTCTGTGTCTAAACTGAGTTCTTTTTGGTAATAGCAAGGGTTGTTTCATTATTCCTTGTGGGTGTGAGCTGATATATGCATACAGACTATTTGCTACTTCTCTTTTGCTCACTTTCTTTACAGATCTGTCCTCAAAGAAATAAACTAGGTCAGATTTTGGTTTTTTTTTGAGGTTGAGATTTTCCGAATGGAAGCTTCCTGTTTTACCTAGCTTGTTCTCTATTCAATCTCTTGCTGGAATTCGAATGGAAAACTAGAGCAGATGTTGCTTCTGTTTATGTAGAAATTATGAGTCTTGAAGATTTTGACCTCCCTAAACTTAGCTGTATCAAGATTAGTCCTGGATGGTGGTATGGGCTTCTAATGGAAATGATGGAGGATTTTATCTCATCCCAAGAGATGCTTTGCTTTCTCTCCAGAGTCTGCTTCAGTACCAGAGTCTGGCTTTGGCTAGATAAATAGCTTTTTGGATCCCTGAAGCTAGGGAGACAAAACCTGCTATTGGAATCACTTTGGTAGTTGTAAGATTGTGGTTATCACTTGGAAATGCGGAAACAGACTCAAACAGAACTGCAAGTAAAAATGAAGTGTATCAGTTTTTACCTTACAGCTGTTGTTTTGATTTATATTGGTCTGTCTGACTGGAAGATGATCCCGATGACTCTGTTTGGTTAATGCATCATGTTAATAGTGTCAGTATAGTTTCTTGAGAATACCTGCTGACATCAATGAGGTAAAAGAATGCCAATAGGAGGTACTGATGCTGCTGGATGGAAAATGTAATTATGCTTATATTGCTGTGGAGCAAAGTTTTAGTTGTATTTGTAGAGTCATTTGGGGAAGAAAGCAATACCTCCTTTTTTTTTCCCTTTGGTTTGTCTTATTTGTTTTGTTAAAAGGTTAAATACATTTGTGTTGAACAAAAAAGGGGGAAAAATTGACAGCTTAAGAGACTGATTTTTATTTCTCTCTTTTTTGGTATTTTTGCCATAAAGAGGTTTAATTTTTTTCATGTGTGGTAAGTGAGTTTGTGTGAATTAATTCAGTATCTAATATCATTCATTCCCCATTCATACAGTACTAATTCAAAAGTATTAGAGACGTACCATTTAACTAACGTCTTGTACTGTATTCACTGAGAGGGGTCTTTGTTTTCTGTTCTAATTTATTATTGATCTTTCAGGCCCACAGCAGCAGAACTTTTAAAATGCAAATTTTTCCAGAAAGCCAAGGTAAAATGTTTAACCCTACGAGTAAATTTTGCTCTGCCTTAAAATCTATGTAAAATTTCTTCTTTCCTCGTATTGATTTTTAACTTAACAAATGTTGGTTTTGCAGAATAGAGAATACCTGATTGAAAAGCTGCTCACTAGAACACCTAATATTGCACAAAGAGCAAAAAAGGTGAGTGCATTCATGTATTTTTCTTGACTAAATAAAGCAAGGACTCCTCAGTTGCCTTTAATTTTTAGCTGACTGACTGAGCCATTCTTTTAATGTAGTCCCTCAAAGACAATGAGTGTTAAATAAATGTTTTCTACAGCCTTGCTTTCTCTAGGAAGCCCTGAGGCATTCTGATTTTCTTTCTGGCCTTGTCAAAATGATACATGATGTTTGTCATACTTCATACAATTTTTTTCTCACATCTTCTTAGAAAGCTGCAGGTAAAGTAGTTGTGGGGAAAAAAGGTAACCTGTGAACATATAGGTTCATAAAATGCACAATTCATATTGGCATTGATCACCTAGAGAGAGGATGAAGATACTATTAATGGTATTTATTGACCAGTGCCTGGTTCTTTGGATTATTTCAAATATTATTCCCAAAAAATCAGGTCAAAACTCTGCAAGGGTGCTGCTGAATTATTCAGACCAGTGGAGCCTTATTCCATGGGTGGCAGAGTTAAACCCACAGCTATGGCATATGCTGGTATTTCTGTGGTGCCTTTGGCACTTGTATAAAGGAGCTTACCAAATCATGTGGAGCAGCATAAAAAAAAAAGTAACTCCTAACAGGTAAGTATTGTAAAACCTTTAAATATGAAGCAAACTGTTGTTCTTAAGAGTTAGGAAACAGGAATTAATGTAGACTCCTGTTCGTTGTTTGTGAAAGATTATGGAACTCCTGTTTCCCTTTCCTGTTGTGCCTTAACTCACCGTGTCTCTTCAGTATGAGGTGCCTGCTCAGAGACTTCTGAGCCTCTGAAGGTGACAGAGTAGCGTGCTGAGTCCAGCCTTCTAAAAGCAGGCTTGCTGGGAGGATATTTTGGGAGGGCATTTCAAAAAAAGGAACTGTTTCAGCCTTTGTTGGCACATCAGTTAGGCTGCAGGTACCTGGACTGGCACTTGTATGATTTTCTGTTGACTTTGGGGGTATTGGTTTGCTGTAATTCTACAGCACTGAAATGTTCTCACAGCTGTTGGCTCATACTTGGAAGAGACAGTCAGCAAGATCTGTGCCAAGTTCCTTCGAATCTTCTTCATATGGAAGTAATTCTGGGAACTCGTTGATGGTGGGCTCTGGGAGTAGGAAGGGCTACTGAGAGGGTCCGTGGCAGGGGCGTTGTGCTCAGCAGGTTCGCACCTGCGAGCGGGGAGGAGGAGTGCGGGGCTTGGCCGTGTGGTGGCAGCAATGCCCACATAAAGCACCATCCAGATGGAGAAAACCAGGCCCCGGGTTTGCAGCTACCCCTGGGCAGCGCGGGAGTGATTTAGGCATCTGCTGGTGCCAGCCAGGCTTCTGATACAGCGTGTGCCTCCTGAGGGTTCGTCTCCCAGCTGTGTCCTCGGGTCAGCTTCAGAGACGGCCTGGTAACTCATGCGGGCACGCGCGTACACTTTGTATTTCTTTAGATAACACAGCCCTTGGAATGGCAAAGGGAATGCACTGTAGCCTCCCGTACACCAGCAGAAATAATTTTATTAATTACTTTTTTGACAATTCTTTGTAATTTGAAAGAGGCGTGAATCATAAGAAAATCAAAGCTATACCGTGGTGGAAACAAATTAGTAAGTCTTTAATTACATCATAAATGGAAAAAATATTTGGGTTTTAGCTACTGAGAATGCTAAACTATTTATATTTTAAAAGGACACAATATTAAAATTCATCGGGGATTTAAAGTTTAATTCACTTGTTAGAACTGTGCATGTAGCTGTTGTTTTAAGGCACCATAAAATATAAATGTACTTAATGATAAAACTCTGGGGTTTTGTTTAAAAAGCTTGTGTAAGTCAAGTTTGGTTGCTTAAACATGAAAATATAAAATGTCTAAGAGCTTGCTTTTGGAAGAAGTAACCCCTGTAACTGAAAAACTAATATCACTAGGGCAATAGATAGGAAGGTGCTGGTGTCATCATTGCTTAAATTATCTTGTGTGACACTTGGTGTAAAATGCCTGTGACTAATGATCTGTAGCACCACTGCTAGTACAGATGTCAGATCTGCCCTGCGGTAATCTAATTTTTCTTCCATTTACCACGTGTATAATTGCTATGTCTTGTTGCCCAGAACTCCAGCCCCAGTTTAGTTTTAACTTTAAATTATTCTCTCTTGACACAGTGTTCCCATGTTTTGCTTTTGCCTTTACAGCTTATACTTGACAGCTGTTTTTTTTCTAAATATGAGTTCGGGTCTGTTTGTGAAATTCTGAAAGCAGGTACACAGGTCTTGTATATGTGAGGAAAACATTTGGTGCTGTAAAGATGTGTCCTGCTTTAAACCCCAGTTTGATAATTAAGCAACGTCTTCACTGTGTGTTTGAAATACTGTTTAGAGTTGTAAGCTACATGTTTGTGCACATATTCCCCCTGTTCCATTGTTTCATTTGCTTTTAATTCTGCTAAATTTTAAATGATGTCTTGCTTCCTTGCCCTAGCCTAGTAATTAAGGATGATACTGAACCACTTACTCAGGAGGAGCATGTCCTGCCTCTTCCTGTGCAGGACCTGGTTAGATATATATTGGTACTGACCCACAGGAGTGGGTGTTACACAACGCAACTTCTTACTGGCAGTTCTGGGTTTCACTAACGGGACTGCCCTGTCCTGCTTGGATGGGAGCTGTGTGCACTGCTGGCATAAACAGCCCAACAGTTTACATATGCTACTTAATAATACGTGCTGAAGTAGGTTTAATTTTGAACTGAACACTAAGTTGTTTCATTTGTGATTAAGATTGCTGTGTTGGAATAGAGCAATTTGAGATTTGAAACGGTTTTTACTGTTCCACAGTCAGTTTTCAAATATTGTCACACTAAAAAATTAATTGTAACTGTAAGTACTCTGTATGCCCAAAGGCCCTGGGTCAATTTTATGGTTGTATAATCCTATTTTTTTAACTTTTAAAATCTCATGACTGCCACTTCTATGAAGTGAGCGACGAAAAACATGTATCTGCATATAATTTTATTGCTGTCTGAAGTGCTGCTAGTGAAAAAAAAAAAGAGCAATAATTGGGCTTGAATTCTATTTTTGGAATGGTGGTATTGTGTTGTGCTCTTAATAGAAGCCTTTTATAGAGCTGAGAGTTGTACATTAGTGGGAAAAAGCTGTGACACTATGAAGAGGTGATTAGTGTGAGTGATACCAGTTTTTATTACACTTCACTAAAAATGCCCTTATGGATGGGTTGGAATTCTAGCTCCTCAGTACAGCTATTTTAAGGCAATGGTCATGTTTCATAATATAAGAAATCATCAATCCTCTGCATTTAATGAGAAAAATACCATTATATCCCAGATTTCTTGAACAGCTATAACAGCATGATTGCACCTCAGCAAGACATACATGTGCAGCACTTCCTTGCTTCAGTAATGGATTTACTCTCATAGATACATCTCACCAGTGATGTATGTTAGTACAGCTGGACTCCAGCTGAGTTGAAAAGCAGAGAGTAACGTGAGCTTGAGCTCAGATTGTTAATATAATTGTATATTAATTTTTCTTTACGTTTGAAGAAAAGCTTATTTAAATACTGTTGATGTATAAAGTGAAGGGATGTGCTATACTGGAACACTTATTCTGGAAAGCAGCAGCTGAACTATAAATATGTGTTTGGCAAGGCTTTGTGTGAGGGAGGGCCCTCCATTGCAGAGGATTAATTGTTCAGTTTATCCAGAACACTGCTACAAATTAAAAAAAAAATACATAGTGGAATTGTGTTTATATGGTTGAATATTAAAAAAAAAAAAGAAAGAAGAAATTGCCACTCACACCATGTCAGATATTTTTTTTTTTATTTTCAAGAAGTTGTTGGAAGGGAAATTTAATAAAACGATGTTTTCCAAAAATGTAAATTTGACAGAAATTCACATAATGAGAAAGCAATGCCTGCGTTAGTGGGCAGGAGAATTGGAAAGTATTTTAAGGGGCAGACACATGCAGTTGCACCAGCTTTGTTTTAACATTTCATATAAAGGAAGAAGACTGCTTAGTGTTTTTGCCACAATGTAGTTGTGCCACTAGATGCAAGGAACTTCATGCAGTATGAGTTTGTCCATCTTTTCTTTCATGGGGTGTTTTTACCATCTGTGTGGTTGTTTGTGGGGTTGGATTTTGTGCCTTCTCAAATGGATCTAATTGTTACAGAATAGATGAGCTTTGAAACAAATCATGCCTTAGTTGAGTGCCTTTGTACTTCAGATAGCCATATGCATATTTAAAATAACTTGGATTACTTATTATGGCAGAGTTTAAAAGCTCATACCTGATTAATCTTAGTTGTTAAAAAGTAGCCCTGTTCCCTATTGGAAGGTATGTTCCAATCCATGGGCCGTCATGGTTCCAATTCAGAATTCATTTTTGCAGTGAGTCTCTTGTGTAACTGCATTGATCTGCTCCTTAGCTAATGTGTTCATGACCTGTTGATTTCTTCAAAAATGTCTTGAATGTAGACTGACAGGGGCTTGGTGTGTAATGAGAACTTTTCTGATTAGACCAGTAGCTCAAAGTATTTGGCTTTTATTGAAACTGTTGAAACTTGCAGAACTGAAGGAGGATTTTCTTAAAAGTGCTGTTGAAGAATCAAGACGGGAGAAAGGAAGTCTGGCTGTATATGATGCTGGTGATAGTCTTTGATCAGGAAGTAAGCTTTGTAAATAAGCAGATGATAATCCTATTTTATTGTCCTGTTTTGTAAGGATTTGGTTTTCTGTCACTGAAAATGTGCAGGAAGGTGCTGGTCTTACCTGTTTACCTTCTGAGAAATTAAACCTCAAACATGTCACTCGCATGACATCTGATACTGGATCACTTCTCTTGGATTTGGAATGGCTCCCTAAACCCAAGTGTGTCAATGGAATTAGTTGTTATTTAATAATTTTCTGAATTTTCCAATCAATATTGTGTCAATGCAGGCAGCAGCAGCTGGCTAGCTTGGGTCACCTTAGTTTCCATGGGGTTTCCTTATCTGGAAAGACAGCCTTACTGCCTGTCTTTATTCATAAAGGTAACAGGGAATTTTGGAGGATGTGGAATTGTGTATTACTTGTGATTTTGTATAATTTTGGGAAGTTTGTCAAAAAAGTCATGCAGGCAGATAAATTACAGAGAGGATTCTCTAAAAGCCAGATGGCTCATAAACAGCAAAAAAACGGGGGGGG
>VZTR01025917.1:279251-293150 GCA_013400775.1 Chaetops frenatus
TAAAGAAAGTGTAAAGTAAATATATTTTCCTGGTTAGACCTTGTAAAGCTTTTACAAGTACAGTACCAAAAAAAATTGCATGTCATTTGTTTTGACACTCCTTTTCCTCCTGAGCTTGTGCTTGATACTGGTGATATTCTTGGAGTTCCTGGGGAGATCTGCAAGGGAAGTACAGGTGAAGCAGGACATCCTCAAGATGGTGTTACCCAGTGATACTATAGGATACTTAATTTAGCTGTAAAGTGCTCTTGGCTCAAGGAGTTAAAATTATGGCTGGAGCTGAAAACTTCAAGGTTTTAACCAGAACAAGCAGGTTAAGGCCAGCAGAGCAGAAAGAAGGGCTTGGAACAGTAACAGTTCGTTTCTGTTTAGCTCTGAAAACCAGCTCCACCAGAAGGTTATTCAAACACGCCTGTACAGCTGAAGGTAAAGCCAGACAGTGTGTGAAGGGGAAGGGAGTGTCAGGGATGCACATCCCAGCAGGGCTGTGTGGGATTCACTGGCAGCAGAGGGCAGCCACATCCAGCGCCGTGCGGCCCGCAGGATCCATCCTGCCGGAGCCGTGTCTGCACTCACAGGCTGGGAGTCTCGCTGCAGCTCTGGGATTTCAGACGCTCTGGGCTGGTTGAATGCATGCTGCTTCTTGATGTTTGGCTAGAATAGAAACACTGGGGCTTTAGAAAATGGGATTTCATAAAAAATGCAGATCTCTGTTAATTATTTCATGTTAATTTATAACTTTTTTTTTCAGAACTACACTCGAGTTTTAATTTGATCACCTTAATATTTTTTGAAATGTCTTGAATAAATTCAGGTCTTTAAAATCTGTGTGGAATGAAAAATGTGTTTTACACTAATTTCTCTTATGTACATAAGCAATTGGAAACCTTGGAGAAAATAGAAAAAGGTAGAAATTAGAATTTCACCTTGAAATGGTACTTTCAAGCCTCTGAGTTTTGAAAGTAAGTGAAAGTCATTGTAATTTCTTCTTTGAATTCTACCATAATAGGCTGTTTTCCTAAATATTCTTTAATATGTCTCTAATGCTGACAGTGAAACCCACCTTATAATGAGTTTTCTACTACTGAAGAATGAAAGCTCTACACGAAGCTGTATTTGTCTTCTTTCTTTTCACCTCTGCATATTTTAAGAAAGTAAACAGCTTGGATGATAGAAAAGCATGGTGTAATTAGAAAATTATCATTATCAAGGTGCATCTAGTGATCCCTCTAGTGGATTCACCATCATGATGTGCATTCATCTGAGCAGCCAGGAAAGAAAGCTGTGAAGATCTGGATCTTTCTCTTCATCATCTTTCAGAGTACGAAGTTACTTCATCAATTTGCTGTATCTTTGATTTGCTTTCTTTGATTCTCGCCAGGTAGCCTCTTGGCCTTGGCACCGTAATTTGATTGGAAGGGTGGAGGGAAGCAGGCAGGGAAAAGAAAGGATGGAAAAGAGCCTCAATCTGCATGTGTGAATTAGCCATCAGGTCATGCATGAAAGCCGTTTGGGACTCCTTCTGTTTGAGGCAAAGTGATGCTTTTGTGGAGCGATGTATCTCTTGCACAGTTAATTGAAAACATCCTCCTCAGCGCAGGTACACATTCATGCCTGAAAAGACTATTGTTAAAATGTGAGTGAAAGAATTATTTGCAGCTAGTAACATTCATTACTGAAGTTTATGTAGTGAAACTAATAAGTGGAAAAATAATGTCTGAAAACCAAAAATCATACTGAGTTACTAAATTTGCACATTTCCCATGTGACTGGAATTTCAGCAAAACTGCAATTTCTCAAAGCAAAATCAGATTCCGGTTTTGAACTCGGGCTGAAAGCGGAGATAGGTATGTTGCAGTATTTAGGTAGAACCTCATGTTTCAGGAAAGCAGTATTAGGAGTTCAGGGAATACCTGCACTTGTAAACAAGATGTTTTGGTAACAAAATAGCGTCTTACTTTGAGCCGCTACATCTTGCTGTCTCTAAGCAGAATTATCCCAGCAGTAGAATTGTGAAGAGTGAAAAGGGGGAGGGCGTTGGACAAGGAATCCCCCAGAGTGGGTGAGGGCTTGATACACTGACTGATACCTTTCTCACCATTTCCTCTCGAGGTGCAGGAATGTACTCCCTCATCCCCACTCTCTTCAGCTAATAATGGCTTTGTTTTCCTCTCACTGATAGCTGCACTATATTCCATTTCTAAGTTGGGAGCGTAGGTAAGATTTCGTGACAGTCTTGTCAATTGATGACCATACCCTTTGGTGTCACACTTGTCATCATGTAAGTATGATACTGTTTAGCTTATAAAAACAGACCAGTACCATAAATATTTTAAGCAAATTGTCTTTTTTTTTTTTTTTAACAGAAATCTGATTTTTGTTGACTTCAGCTATGTTATCCCTTAAAAAGGGTGCTTTCCAGAACCAGTAGAAAGCTGAAGAAGTCCTGTTCAATGCAGAATTATCAGTCTTCTATATTCAGTATTCTTTCATGAAGAAAGATACACTCATATTTCGTGACTTTAGGCTGCCAGTGTAATTGATTCCTCTAGGGAGTATTCCAATAGTTTCTGCTTATGAGTATGAAACACTGCAAATTCTAGCTTTTTTTCCAAGTAGGAGAAGAACAAAGAAAGACTAAGGTTTTTTTCCATTATGATATTTGTAGCATGCAAAATGGTTTAAGAGGAGGGGACACTAACACCAAATTACTGTGACATCTTAACACATTTTGAGTTTTACAAAGCAGAAATGTCAGAGTGTTTTTTTACAAAGGTAGTGGTACATCCCATTAATAACAGTAGCCTGCATAAATTTTGGTGAGAAAAAACAAGGGTTTGAATTACATATAAAACACATTCAGGTTTGCAAAAGTTTTGTGGCTTCTATCAGAATATAAATAAGACTTCACAATACAATAAATTCATTGGAGGATTCAGAGGAGTTTAAGAATAGTCAGCAGTGAGGGGGTTAGGATATTCATGTGACCTGTGAGATGGGGTTGCATGGGGACCAGCCTTCTCCTGAGGTAATGCCTCTTCAACAAAGACTCTTCAGCAAAGGATGATGTGAACATGTGGGAATTCATGTGCTTTCTTGGGCCTAAGGGTTTTTTTGAGTTGGTTTTATTTTTTTTCTTTTCAGAAATATGATTACAGTGTAGGTGTTCTTATACAAAAAGAACAGTGTTCTTTTGCTTTAATATATATTGTAGAAAGGGATTTTATGCCATTAACCTCAGGTGCCAAGCTGTGATTAAAGATGTAACTGTTTTAAGCAAAAAGCTTGTGCCATGATTGAATATACAATGATAGGCTGATTTTCTTTGTTGTATTGGAATAAAAATAAATGCTTAGGGATGAAGATCGAAAATTGCTTTTTTGTCTTAGGAAACATTCATGAAAGGTTTGCTAGATGGTGAAAGGTGAAAATTATAAAATCTGTTTGCTCTAGAGGCTTAAGCTGTATATGGAAGGAACTGGTCTAGGGATTTTTTTTGAAAGAAAAATACACAGAGTAAAGTGTGGTGCTAAAACCAAAACTATTCAGCAATGTCCTAGTCTTCATCATTGTTTTTTCCATAAAATAACTAGCATGGAACTGGCATGGGAACTGGTTTTATAAATACTATGAAGTTGTATGAGAAGTGAAGCTCACTTGTGAAACTTGTGATTTAAAAAAAAAAAAAAAAAAGGGTATCACTGGCTATGCAAAAACACTCTCCTTATAAATTAACAAGTAAATATTCATACTTTAAAGAGTATATTTTTTCTATAAGATCTTCTGGGATCTGTGTAACAGTGGGAGTCCAGTCTCCTATAAGAACCAGTGTGAGGTGAAGATATACAGCATCAGTTTACTGGTCTTCTTTCTTTTTTTTCTGCCTAAAAGTCAAATTTAGGCTTTTTTGAGGACAGACTGCAGAAAATGAAAAAGGTGAAGTTTTAAAATAACCACCTTGTCATTACTCATGCCCTCTGAGGCATGTGGGTACTGTACTAGTATATGTAGCTGAAGGGCATCAATGGTAAACAAAGATGATTTTGTCTCCAGCTGCAGTGTTTCCAGAAGGATATGTATTTTTTAAAAATAAAAAAAAACATAGATTGCACTCTGTGGAGATATACAAATGCAAAAAACAGACAACACCACTGATTATTCTCTAGTTAGAAATTAATAGGAAGCAGTGTCAGGGTTCCACAAAGACTTTTGCAGATGTGCTTTAAATGTGTGGAATCTACACATTCGCTGCTCTCCAGGAATTCAGGAGCAAATTAAATTTGGGCTCTGTTACCTGTATGTGGAGGGTGGCAAGGCACCTTCCATGATACTGAATTCTAATGCTTGTTAGTGCCATCGATTTTCTTACACAAATGCATCTTACTTCCCATGCTTTCAGGTCACTGTACTCTCTCTGTGGAACAAAGTTTAAAAATGCGGGTTTAAATCCATCCAGGACTCCATTGCAAATATTCAGTTACCAGAGCTTCAATGGAAATACCTTAAATAATTTAGATAGTGCTAAAGTCAGTGTTACTGGTTCAGTCATCTTCCTGGAGGAGGAGGAAAAATGCAGTACATGTATAATAGTGCTCTTACTGACAGAATGGATTTGTAACATAGTCTAAGATTGTGTGCTGTACCATGTATGAAATGCAGTAATGCTTTATGTGTTGGCACTGGTATCCCAATGTATGTTATTTATTTATTTATTCAATTTAGATATTGAAATAAAATAATAAATCTGTAAGTGGCCTGAGTTCTTTGCTGTTTTGAGCAGTTGTGAATAAGGAAGTAGAAAATTCTTAGTGTTCAGAAAGTGTTCCTTACCTTTGCTGTCACTTTACAAAAATAAACTTGTAAAGAGATTGCAGCAGCTAAAGAATCAGTAATGAATAATAGATTCTTCTTTCCCCAGTCTGTAACATCTACATATAGCAAGCACGTTAGTGCCTAAAAGACAATTTATGTTTTGCTTCCCTACATATTAGCCTCCTTTTCATCGAGCCTTGGGAAATGTGGCAGCTTCTGCGTTCTGCTGAGGGAGTTTTCTCTGTCAGGCTGATTAGGCCTGACCTTCCTTGGGTGGGATTTACAGTTGCTCTGTTCATCTGTAAACACAGATTCTCCTGGAAAGCTAGTGAATGGTGTCATTGGCAGGGAGTGTTAAATTAGCTGTATCCTGCTTTAAAAGGGTGGGGACAAATAGTTCTGTCAGCAGCCTAATTTATACATAAATCTTTGTGAGTGTATTGTATTCTGCAATAAGCTTTAACCAGGAACAACGTATACAACAATACTACTACTACCAATATAATGCCAATTATTCTGTGGTGGTCATCTTTTTTTCAATCACTGATTTGCCCAAGCATTTTCTGTTTTAACTGATGTTCATAATGTCTTTTTTCCACAGCTGTGGTCATGATGACAGTAGCTTATTAAGCTTTTCCTCCTAGAAACTGCTTTTGGTTGTATATTACAATATTCTGAGTTGCTTTTGTGTTGGCTGTAGTTTAACTACCAGTCACTCAAATTAGTTTGTTATTCTCTGTTGTCTTCTGACTTCCATGAAATATGTTTTCTAATATGTGTTAATTTGTCTTGTAAAACTGAACATCTATTGTTTTCTTTATTAGCTGAAGTTATGATTCAGTTAGGTTCCTATTTTGGAAGGATTATTTAGATTTTTGAACAGTAAAATCCCAATTAGAATTGAGTGTGTTTTGTTTTCCTTTCTCTCTGAAATACTTCCTGAGAGATACACAATTCTAGCATAAGGAATTATTGATGTGTATTTTGACTGAAGCTGATGGGGAAATTACATTTGTATGGCTACTGCATCCAATGTAATATGTAAACCAACTTGCTTCCTTTTTGTCTAGATACACAAGAAGTTTGTTTAGGTTCCATGCTGTTTCCTGCATTTGCTTTGTGCCCTTATATAAATAGCTTCATTTGCTTGCTGCTTTATTTCTCTCTGTATAATGGAAGACCTGCAGCAGGGTATTGGGAGCAATATATAGAATATTCTTAATTGCCTTAATGCCATAATTATTGGAGTGAAATGCAAGAATGCTGCCTGTGGTATCAGTCCGCTAGTAGTATCTCAAATGATAGCCAGAACAGAAATGTAATATGTTATATAAATTACATATCTTTCCATCCAATATCTGATACTAGAGTGAGATGTTTACAATGAACAAAGAGACAATTTATTTGCAGACGTGGTGTGCCACTCATGCTCATTCATTCACCTAGGGAGGGTACAAGCCCTCCATGTGTGACTGATTCTTTGTGGCATAACCAGAACTGAGTGAGCAAAGGCAGGCTTGTTAGTCCAAACCTTGTGTACATTAGTTCACCAAGTGTTGCAAGTGTTAAGCACACATGAAAAACAAAAAAATGTAGACAACAGCTTCACAGTTTTGAAAGTTGAAGGTTATGTACTTTGCTCTAGCTGAAATTATAATTTCTTTCCTGTGAACGTGTGCTAGTGGGAATCAGTCTGATTGAATCAGATACCAGTAAACTTGTTTTTCTGCTTTCAGAAACCTCTCAAGAAAATAATTTAATTTAACATATTTTGCTTTGTACTAGGTTTCTTTTCCTTGAGCCATTTGTTTATTTTTTATTAAAAGGCAGTCTGTTTAAAAACTTGAAATGCACTCGTCTCTACAAGTGATGCAAGCATCATTAAGCCCCATTAAAATCATTCTGTTTAGAATAGGTCTTCAAAACAATTGCAAATGGAAGCAGAAGAGATACGGATTGGTGCACGATTCAGTGTTCCAATATGTCTGTAAATTAATGTATCCTGTTGTGCTGGAAAAGCATGGTTTTAGCTTTGGATGATGTCCTCTGCTAGGTTTGTGTAGAGCCATTTGGAAGATGCCTATGCTGTTAAACAAAAACCTACCTCAGTCTCCTTGATCTAAATTATATCCACAAGCAGCAGGCAAATTGCTGACTAGATTACCTTGTGTCTCTGCTGATCCCTGATGATGTAGACAGTAAGAGCCCACTGATTGTGCCTGGGCTGATTGCAGCTGAGTAAAGAATTGCTGTGCTGCTGTTGGCTTTGATGTCTGCCTGGTGCTCCCTCCCAAATACACACAAGCTGCTTCTACCAAACTTGGAAACAGCTAGGCTAAAATTGGTCCAATAGAACTTTGGTATGGGAAACAGGGAAAATAGTGCAGAATTTGTCCATCAAGAGATGGAGTAGGGCATTCCCTCAGTGTCCTGCATAGGTTTCCCCTCTTCTCAGTTACAAATGAGAACAACATATGGAGGAAATGAGTAGGGCACCAGTTGTACAGGGAAGAAATATAAGGGAGGAATATCATAAGGACTGAAGGAAATACAGAAGTGTGGTGAGGTTCTGAAAACTTCACCCTCTTCTCTGGCTTAGTCTTACATGTGCAAAAGGGAAGAGAGAGGAGCAGGTAGGTGTTTTGGAAGTGAAGAAGAGTGGAAAAGAGTCTGGACAGACATCAAGATACCTGTTTGTGTATGGAAAATGTTTTGAAAGAAGGCTCCTATCACTGGTGCTCAGGTGGTGTCAGGCCAGCCAGCTCCAAATTGTGCTTGGCCTAAACCCAGTACAGAAATAGCGTAAGTGCCCAGCTCTCCATGAAAATCTGCTTTGGAAAAATTGTATTAATGCCTGCATCACAATTTCCTTGGAAGATCATGGTCTCAGACTTGAAGTGTTCCATACTATTTTCATGCCATGCATCTTGCTGATACAGTACCTGATGGGATTTAGAAGCAGCTGGTATTTGTCACATGCTGCGTCTCTCTGCACATTATGGTTTTCAGCAAACCATAGGGGTTTAGAGCAGGGCTAATACTAGTTTAGTCTTTCTTTTAAGTTTCATTATGCTGAAAAACGTCGTAATTTTTCTAGTCAGAAGTTAAATTTTTATATTTCTTTTTCCCCCTGTTTTGTGTTTTCCATCCCTGCCACCAACCAACAAATGTAGAACCAAGTTGATCAGTGCTGATACAATGCAAGACATTGAAACACCACTGACCTAAGGAGGTCAGCTATTACTAGGATATGTTAGTGGCTCCTGCAGCAAATTAATGAGAGCACATAGAATAAAAATTGCAAATAATTGCTGATTAACCAGAACACCAGTAAAGACTAAGGATGTCTGTATAATGGTAAACAATATTTTGGTAGGTCAGACGAGTGCCAGGTTCCAGTGGTCACCTCCATAAAACAGAAGATGGGGACTGGGAATGGAGTGATGATGAAATGGATGAGAAGAGTGAGGAAGGCAAAGCCGCTATTTCTCAGGAAAAGGTATCTTCTGTTTGTGCCAAGACATTTATACTCTGAAAGACATTCTGTCTTTATGTTAATTGTTAGTATTTCTGGATCTTTGTTGTATAAAGCTGCATAGCTCACATCTCACTGTGTTTGTTTTCCAGTCAAGAAGACTGAAAGAGGAGGAGAATGCAGAGGTAAAAATGTCTTTATAATTTTTTTTTTTTCTTGCAAGCATTTGCGTGAAGGGATTTCTTTTTCATGTCTGCTGTTAAAAATGTGAATTGAGGTGGGAGTGTTGTTCTGCAGCCTTGTATGGCAAGTGCTTGTGAGGATAGAGCTGTATGCCTATAATGAACTTGAGCACACAGAGGATAAAATGGGTAAGAGCTTAAAAGTCATGTTTATGCCCAAGAGAATTCATGAAGATAGGTAATTTCGCCTTTTTTAATGAATCTTTGTGTCTAGATCACACTAATTGCTGTCTGTCAGGGTAATGAAGGCCACATTGGAGCAGCCAGAGCATCTCCAAATAATTTTTTCTTCTTAGAATCTATATCATGACATGTAGCTTATAATTCCATACACAGTAAAATAGTTCAGTGCTGAAGCATATTAGATTAATTCATAAGAATAAAATACCATATAGAATTTCATGGCCCTGTGCTAAGTGTGGGAAGCATCGCTGCTATAAACAATTGTTTAATAGGATTATGGCTTACAGACTAAATGGTGTTTTAAAGTGTTCCTTGGGTTGGTGACCCTTGCCACTTCACCTGCAGTTTTAGATTCTCTGATTTTCATTTTTGTCAGAGAAATCTTCTAAAAGCCTAGCAGGTTCCTGCCAGGTTTGGTGCTGTTACCTCCTGTGATGACCCCAGTGTCTCCATTGCAGACATAATTTACACAGCTCTTCAGCATCTGAGATACTTTGTGTAAGCTGGGTACAAAAAAAGGACTTTGACCACACAGTCTTTCTTAGATGTTGAGAGTTCTATTGCTTGTGACTCAGTTTATACAGGTAAATCATAATTTAAAGAAGTTTATTAGTTTATGAAGGAGAAAAAAACCTCTGTTTGAAGTCTTCTGTTGATTTTTGTTTCCTGAAATGCTCTAGAAGATGACTTGAAGCTTAGACTAGTGGATCTTGTCTCTGTTGGTGTGTGCCTCTGGGGTCTTTGGGATGCACATTCCTATACTGCCATAACATGTGTGTTGAAGATGCAGAAATAATAGTAGCTGCTTATATGAATAGGAGGAATTTAATGGAAAGCCTGCTCCCATTTTAGTGATTGTGAAAAATAATTTTCCAGATATTCAATAATGTTTGCTGAAAATACACAGATAATAAAGTATGGATCTTGTGTAACTTTTTTAAAAGTAGCTTTGATATGGAAAATTGTTGAAAAAAACTGTCAGATGAAACTTGTGATGCAAGTCTTTATTTCAGGAGGGCCTTTGACCCTTTGTAACCTTTGAACAGGCTGTTGTGTGACTGGTGACAATATGCCAAGTTGGGTATGAAATCATAGTAGGGTAGAGGAGCCTGGTACAGTCTGTGTGTAGGATAAACTTTTGCTTGAGTTTTCATACAGATTTTAGTTGAGAGCTGGGGAGTATATCACAGTATGAGAGAGGAGTGATAATGTGAAAGATACCAGTGTTCCTGATTCTTCTCTGTGGAAGACATCCTCTGAGCTGTGATACCTGCTTTGACATGCTGCTAGCTCCTTGCACCTGGGTAGATGTAAGACTTCCTTAACCACCAAAACTGTTACACAAAAATAATGTGAGTGGCAGTTTGGAATTCTCACTGTGTGTATATTATTTAATAGGTGATTGTTGCTTTTTTGATGCAAGGTGGATTGTAAGTTCCTACATTCACTGCTTTAATTCAGGCCTTATTTATTACTTGTTTCTCTTTAATTGAAATATGGCAGTTTTATTGGTATCAGCTATATTATAGACTGTGTACTGAAAGCATTTAAAGGGTTTCTGAGAGCTAGAGAATGTGTTAAATATTCTGTGCTAACTTCAGACTGTTAGCATGGAAAGGTTTTGTGATTTTTTTTTTCCTTTGGCATCCTTTACAAAAGATTTTGCTTTTTTGTCTAATAGTCTCAGCCTGCTGTTAGTGAGGAATACAGTGGAGTTCCATGTGCAGTGAATCTTGTTTTAAGATTAAGGTAAGAGATTCTTCTATTTATTTAGCTGTATTATCTTGATCTCCTTCATTACTTTCATAATATTAACATAAAATCAGTGCTGAAGTGTATAATCTCCCACTATGACCAGTATGAATAGTGTTTCTGTAACTAATTGCTGTCTTTTAATTGCTTACTGACGTAGTGTAAAATGAAAAGCAGAATATGAACATGACTTCAGGCTAAGTGTAGCCTTCATTAAGTATTTTATTTCTTTTTTCCCTTATTATGCAGAATCACAGTGAGAAGTTTTTAATGAGTTTCTTTCACACTTCAGCAGTCAGCCTCTGACAGAAATAAACCATAGCTGTATTACAAGTTGCCTGCTCAAAATGTTTTTCACTGGCAAGTTTGATCAGCCACTGTGGAGAAGTGATGAGTATTTTAGAATGTGGATACAGATACATTGTCTGACTTAAATTTTTACTTAGTTGAAATGAGTCAGATTACCTTTAATTAAAATCAGTTTATAACTAAGATTTCAATTGCTTAATTATGTAGTCTAGTTCTTGGATAAAACTATCTTTTCATGTGAAACTTTGATAGCTTTTTATGTGTATAGCTTTTTAATGTTTTTTTTTCTTAAAAAACTTACTGCCATTCACTTCAATACTTGCTTACATCCAGTTTGTGTTGACAGGATATCTATGTGAGGTTGTAAATTCCTAATTATTGCTATGGAGAAAAGTTAAATGTTACCGTTTTTTATGCTAACAAAAAGATAAAAACTCAGAAATAATTAGAAAATTACAACCAGTATGTTAGAAACAAATAGCAGATTTATGCATAACAAATAGGTTTAAAATAGTAACATCAAAAATTTTTAGTGTTCCAGCTGTTTGTAATCAGAAAAAAAAAAAAAAATTACACAGAGTGAGTGCCAACTTTCAAAATCTATTTTCTTCCCTTTTCTTTGACTACTTTTCTAGTGACAGCTGCCAAAAAATTACCTGGCTGCCAAAGGTTGTGTACAAAAGAGAGGATTAATAAATTTTATTTTGGGGATAGGAAAGACTTAGAGATTATTTGGAATCATTCTAGTTGTATAATTTACATAACTGCCCAGTTATGCTATCAATATTCTTTTTCATCTCTCTGCTGGCAGGTAGATGAAACCATTTACAAACAGACCAATTTGTACTGCTCTGTGGATGTACAAGTGAGGTGCTTTAGGTACTTATAAATTATCATGAAACCCAGAGAGTGATTAGCTTCTTACCCAGTTATTTGCAGTGTTGTCATATTCAAAGGGCAAACATTTTAGACCTGCAAGTATAGTGAAACATCAGGGATTATGCTTTTAGTTTTCTGCAGCTTTTAAGCCAGAAGTGAAGGACTGATCCTGGGAGACTTGAGTTGCCAAGCTCTTACTTGCTCAATGAACTTCTGTTCTGTTTAAGGATCCTCTTTAATTCACGGCTGGTAAAAATTCCCTCTCCCTACCTTCTCTAAAAGCAAATCTGTAGTAACGAGGTTAGTTTTTTAGATTTATGAACATTTAGGTGGTTATTGGTAGAGAGGGAAGAAACAAGAATTTCAGTTTTAGGAATCAGAAAATTTCCCTTAAACAGAAAAAAGTAGTCTTGAAAAGCAGATACGCTCTGGAGCCTGGGAACACTGTTGGCAGTGTTTTGAAGAAACCACAAATCTGATGTGAAATTTTGCAGAGTTTTGTTAATTTACCTGTCCTGCATTTGAGGGAAGAATGCTCTATGGTGCAAACCTCTGTCCCACATAAGCTCTGTCAGTGTCCTGTCTCAGTGGTAGGAGCTGGGCAGAATTATAAATCTTTGCCCAGGCTTTGCTTCTGCTGGAAGCCTGAGCATGTGAGTAGGGTCAGAGCTAGCACACGAGCAGAGTATGTGTGTGTGTGTGTGTGAGTGTGTGTGTGTGTGTTTGGGGGGAGGGCAGGAGTGTGGGCTGCACTAAGTGGCACACTTCTCTTTTGGTTGGCACTTTGAGAATGGCTGATTTGACCACGAGGGCTACAAACTGCCTATATCTCTGCCCAGCAGTGTAGATTGAGAGGTAGTATTTAGGTTTTCTTTATATTTGCTAATTTAAAGGCAAGAGTAATTTTGCATATGGAATATTCACCAAAGCTCAGGCAGCCACTGACTGTATACATTGTCTTTAGCAAGGCACGTTTAGTAGTGCTTGAGTTGTACTTCCTGTTCACCGTTGAGAGTTTGTCATGGAAGTTGATGGAAACATTTAGAGCTTTTTGGGAAGAAACAGTGTGAGGCTCAGGAGTGTGGATCATAAGGTTTAAAGAGTGCCTGGGGATTTGGGACAGGGCAAAGGGTAGGGAGATAGGCAGCCTTAAAAAGGAAAATGAGGTGCTAGGGGTGGGGGCATGGGCAGGAAGAAAGTGCTCTTCTGCTTTGTATTTTTTTTCCTCTTCTGCAGTGAGGGTACACTGTGAGAGCCATCACATTTTGGATGACAGTTTGCATTTTTTTCCCCTAGAAGTATGTTGCAGAACAAGGTTAATATTAACCATAAAAATTAAAAATTACTTTCAGAAGGGAGGAATTCTGGCAGAAGAATCAATGCATTTAAGTAATTCTTTTTGTGAATGGTCAGGTTCTGTTACTTTTTTCCCAGTCAGAGCAGGTTTGGACTCATTCAGTAATTTAGTCATGATGTGCTAAATTAACACCATAATTTGTGTACTGCAAATGCCTTGCTGTGGATCAGAAGCACAACTCACAGTCTGAAATAATCTGTAAAGAATCCCATGGTACTCTTTTTATAAGTGGTGGTATTTAACTCTCTTATTGAAGTTGAAAACCATCCAGACGAACTGATTTGTCTGTACTTAATTTGTATTTAATACCTTTCTGTTTTCATAGTTTTCTCAGTGCAAGCTAACTTGTCAAAAAATTCTCTACTGTCAGGGTTGCTTCCTCATCTGGAGACAGCAATTTCCAGTTTATTTTCAGTCTTTTGCAGTATTGTGTCTTGTAGTATATTGCCCCAGAAGTGAAATTATCAGCAGTCTGTTTTAGGTAATTCTATGCAAAGCTCTAGAAAGGCTCTAGTATTAAATGCTTAATATGGGCCATTAGTGTTTTAACACTGAAGTGTAGTTAAGAGACTGTGCTTGAATTTTGCAGTGAACTGAACATACTGGTTCTCTCTGGCTGGATCTGTTGCCACAATGTGTAACTCTGACCCAGACTGAGAGATTGTTACATTGAAATGCTGATGCTTCTGTATCCTTACCCTCAAGTGGAAGTGGTATTTGAGATTCAGGAGGAATGAAGTCTGTAATCCAATTTTTTTCCAGTAAGGCTGTGCACACCATGTGTCTTGGCAGCAGACCCTGGCAGGAACCCGACAAAGAGGGGCTGAAGGCAATTGTCTGTGATGAAGTCCTCCAACAGGACTGTTCACAGCACCAAGGAAAGGAAGTGG
>VZTR01025917.1:324695-370517 GCA_013400775.1 Chaetops frenatus
AAAGTATTCCCTGCTACTCGGGCACCCTGCATCCTAAGACCCAGACAGGAGAACACAGCATTAATCCTCAAACCAGCAGACTCCCAAGGCAGTTAATTATGGTGAGCTCCATGTATCCGATGAAAATGGTAAAATAACTGCCTACTGTTGTGGAAGAGGTAATATTTGAAACAATCAGCAGGAAAGCCAATAAATCTGTGGGGGTTTGAGCTTGTCTTCTCTGACAGTCATAGTGTTGATGAAGTAGGGAGCAGTTGAAGGTAGCAATTTTTTATAGGCTGAGTTTTGGACTACATAAAAAACATTTCACTTTTCACTTATTAAAAATATTTTTCATTTTCTCAGAGGTTATAATTTTTCTCTTTTTTTTTTGGTGACAGTAATTTTTTGCCTGAATAATACTTCCCTTTCCTCATATCTGAATTTCAGGATTATAATATGCAATAGCTTTGCAAACTATTGAACCTAAGTATGAGTTCATGAGCTATTTCCAAGGTTGCCCATCCATTCTTTGCAAAATGGGAAAGCAGATGAATCATTATTCTTTTGAGAGCACCCTAGAAATATCATCTCAAGCTTTAGATTCTGCTTGTGTCTGTGTTTATGCCAGATGGCTCTGGCTTAGTTGGCTGGGTGGGCATTGTACTGGAAATAGTTTAAGTGTACTTCATATAGCTTTATTTACTGTCTCATTAATTTTAACTTTTCCAGAAGTTTTCCCTCTTCAGAAGCCATTAGGGTTAAGTTTCATGCCGTGTTAAGAATTTTAAGTAACCAGAAAGAAAGCTTTGTCACATCACAGGAGCAAAACTGCTTCTTGAGACTGTCTGAAATATGGTTATTCTCTTATATTTGTAAGCTCTTGAAGGTGGCCTTTTTTTGTTTTGTTACCTGATGTCGATCACTCATTTAAAAATTGTGTAATTTGTATGGTTGGCCAAAATTGTCATAAAGCAGAGTAAGTAATACATCTTACATACATGCCAAAGCCTCTACTTATGTGGGGGTTTTTTTATTTATTCCATCTGCAATTAGCAGCCTGTGTTATGTATATTTATGTGCTGGGTTTGACCTTTTATCCTATTGCATGTTCTGCAAGTGCAGACACTTATTTTGTCAGAGTGGCACAACCATTTGTCACTGAGCAGAACCTGCAAAAGAACCTGGAATGATTTGTGGTGTGCAGGTTGATTACATGTCCTTCAGAAGCCTTCTGAAGAAAGCAAACAGCACCTCATTTATTGTTGTAAACAACAAAAAGCCTCTTGTCCTAACTGCTGCTAATGTTTGAAGAGAGCTTTTGCTCCAAGGCATGATTTGAAGTGTACCCTATTTATCTGAGGTTACTGCTGGCAAAGATTTTTCCATCACCACTTAATTTTTTTCTTGTTCCTGTTTCTTCTTCTGACTTTTATAGGTGCATGGCCATAACATATTGAGAAAACACTGCAAAATAAAGTAGAGTATAGTATATCCAGGTCTTGTAGAAACAGTGAATTCCCACCAGGATTTTAATTACCAATTAGTGCTGCTTGCAGGCAAGCTAATCCATGAATTTCACAGGTACAACATCCAAGGCATGATTTAAGAGTATTTCAAAGAAAAATGGCTTTGTCAATAGGATCTGGAGTATACTTAACTTAGAGATAAGGTGTAAAGAGACATATATTTTACAATGCTCTTCACTTTTCCATATAATTTAAGTATCTGTGGAGAAAACAATTCCTGCCCCTCTAGCAAGTCCTAGTGTGAAGCTCCTTTTCACTTCAGGGAGAGTGTTACTGTGTTAAATTGACTCACCAACTTGCAGTACAAGAATTGTTGGGACTGTGGGGTGGGGAAAGGTGGTGAGAACAGGATGGTTATTTTCCTCCCTATTATTTGCGGATCTGATTGCATTCATTAAGAAACTGATCATTTAGAAACTTTAATCTCATTTGTCATATTTAAGCCAAATTAGAACTTCATATGTGAACTCTACTAGGAGGGTTAGTGAGTCTCAGCCTAGTAAATAATTTTCCTGAATGAAAAGAGCTTAAATTCAGTAGGTGGGGGAGATTTTCATCAATAAAGCTTAATAGTTCCACTTAAAAATAATTGGGTTTTTTTACTTGTAGTAACCAGTAATTCTGAGTAGGGCTGAACAGTAGCAGCAATTGCTTGTAAGTGAAAGCATTCTTTACTGTCATGAGTGTATGCCTGGCATGAATTTTTTTGGTGTCTTTGGGGGAAATTTGCATACCTAGTGGTCCAAACTGTGTAGGTTTAGTAATAGTCCTAATTTCTTAGAAATATATTTATAGGAGTGGTAAGTCAGTTGTATTTACTACAAAAAAAAAGCTTAGTTTAATTGCATTTAAAGCAGGATGAGTGTTCAGCTGTAGAGTATGTTGTTGTATTTATAATTCCGAGGATGTCTTCACTGTGTGGAATCCCCAAACCTTCTGGAGAAATAATTGGAAGNTTCACCTGCTTGGATGGCTTCTACTGCCTGTGCTGCAGGCTCTCTTTCCAGTGGAAGTTACCTAAACTAGGGATGTCATAGACACCTGCAGTTTATGGGTCATGTTTTTCTGAGGTGACCTCATCAGGCTCCAAAGGATTCCAGTTACCACTTGAACCCACTTTAACATTTTAGGTGCAGAGAGTCACATCCAAAGCTATCTGTTTACTTATTGAGGTCCTAGAACGTTTGGCTTGCACTAAAAGAGTAATGGTTGTGAAAAGAGTAATGATTGTCTCGTCCCTAAAGCTAATGAACCATATTTTATGGTTTCCTGAAATACTGACTTAGGTATCCAAATTCAGACAGTTGCCTCTAGCAGTTGCCTTTGTGGTCTAAATGAGGGTAAGGCTTAGCAAAACAAAAGCAAGGAATGAAAAAGATACCAGCAGGACAGTATGGTTTTGCTAGGTAAATATGTGCAAATACTTGGCTCTTAGTTGATGATAATTACATATGCTTTCAGATATTGCAGAAAGAGTAGGCTTTTGGGAGGCTTTGCATTCACGGTGGCTTGATTGACTGTGATTAATGACATTATTTTGGCTAAATTATTTCTATTGCCTTTCTGTAAAGGCCAGAAAATGTAAAACACAGTACCAAAGTCAGAGGTGAAATGCTAGTTGTACTTGAAAATTCTGAATAAGTATGATTCAAATTGAAAAAAATTTTTTAGGAAACTGTAGGTATGACTATTCTTAATGTAAATTTGTACTCCAATATTATGGACTCTTTATAGGTCTGCTTTCTCATTTTCAAGCATAGCCTGAAAATATGTGACATTTCTCCCTTATATCTTCCTAATCTTCTGTTTGATTACACATGTCCCATAACTCTAGTTATGGTCCATCAGGAAAACAAAAATAAAGCATATTTCATATGTAAAAGTTTCTGACTTGAGTTCATATTAAAAGTAAAGAGAAGTGAATAAAGAAAACTGTGTCCCTGTAGCATTTTACTGAGCACTGTTCTCGGCTTTCTTGAGGAGTGATAACCATCTAAAATACCACTCATTTCTGCTACAGTGTTTAACTAACAACAACAACAACAAAGTAATTAACATTAACTATTTACATATATTGAAAGCCTAATTTGCTGTTTTTACTTGGAAGTTTTTAATCTTTTCCCTGGTAAAGAATCAATCAGCAGGAAGAGTTAGGTTTTTTAAGGCTTGGATACTGCCTGTACATCCTTGATGCTGCTCACCCCACTGTATGCTGCTTCACTAAAACACTTGCTGACCGTGGGCTGCTGTTTGCAAATGCAGTTATGATACCTTTGCCAGTAACTGCCCAAGGGCAGCTGGAAGGTTTTGATCCCAAGGGAATAGCCCAGCAGCAGGCTGACTTGCCTTAGTTTAGTTGTTCCACAGCTGGTCAACATTAAATGAAAGGCTGCCCCTCCCGAAGACATGCATGCACATGAAGCTCATATTTTTGTAACATTTTATTTAGGTGAAGTTAGAAATCTTTGGATTTAGGACCCAATGCCTATCTGGTTTTGTAGCACTGTCTTCATTTCAGTGAAGCCAGCTAACAGTAGGTAGAGAATTTTTTTTTTTCTTTTTAAATAAGATACATTTTACAGATATTTGGATAAACCAGAGCTGCTCTTTGAGTGCATGATCAGATTTTATGAATTTTTAAAACGTAAAAAATTGAAGCTGTTCTATCCTGGCTTCAGGAGCTATGAGACTGAATGTTCCTAAGATTCTAAGCATTAATTTTAACGGAAAGAATTATATACGTTTGCATGTATTTTATCAGGTAGGAGGTATTGCAGTAAAATTGACTTAAAGATTGTGGAAGTGATTTGTGTGATTAAAATAAAAACTGTTTGTAATGGCTACAATAAAGAAGTTTATGAATTATGAAGCTTAAAAAATGGAAAGACTTCCTATTTTGTGCCTGTAGTTGTGTTCATTTAAATGTGAAGGTTAATTTTTTTTCTTTATATAAAAGTATTCCCATTTTAAGTCCTGCTTTTAGTTTCAAACACACTTTCACCTCTAGTTAAATTTATTAGAAGTATATAAACAATCCTTGATGCCATTTTAATTGTATAAAGAAGATGAGACCCACAGAAAATTGATTTTTGTTTAACAGTGATAGATTGGCCTAATTGTTTACTTCTCTAAATTCCCTTGCTAGAAACTGTACTTCCCCTGTGAGGTGAATTTCTGTGGATCATGCATGATCAGGCACAGTGGGAGTGAAAGTATTGTCATCACAATGTTAGAAGATGGAGGAAGCAGAAACCTAAGTTTGTAGCAGTAGGACATTGAACATGTAAATGTTTGGTGTGCATCTTCCACCATATGAACTATGTGGAGAGAGTTATTTATGGGCAGCATTTACTTTCTTGCTTCTCTGCTTTATGGTACTCACCTAGTCAGTGTACTAAGAAATGTCTGCTACTTAATACCTGTTAATACCTGTTCATTTCCTTTTTATAATCTTGTTTAAACAGCTCTGTCAGGTGTGAAATATTTATCTCATGCTCATATCCTGTTGATGACATCTTGTGCTCATACATCAGTCTTGAACAAAGGCCCTTAATGATTTGGTCTGAGCTAGTTCAGGATCTATTACTGTGCAAAATTGGGGTGCCAGTTTAGTCAACATACAAAGCTGAAAGCAGACATAATTTTTTTTGGGTCAAGATTAATGGTAGCAATATTGCTAAAACAGACCAATTGAATATGTAGTTTAGGTGTTTTGGTAGAAAAAGTGTTTATTAATTTCCTGCATTCTCTGTTTTTAAAGAGTAAATTATTTTCTTCCTGCTATTTCTGTTACAGCATAGAGCTTCCTTTTCTGGATGCTCAGGCTCTATTCATTAAAGTGTTTGTTGCTGTTACTTGACAAATCTTGATCATGTTTGCTAAGAGAGTAGTTTGAAGATCAGCTCTTTTTGTATCACTCTCATATTTTAACTCTTTTTTTAAATTATTTGTCCTGCTAGTGAGCTGTAGCATATCGCCAAGAGTCTGTGTGGGTGCTAATGCCAGCCCAAAAAAGGGACAGAAACACTTGCATAAAGCCAGTTAGAGGAGAGAGTGAGTTCAGCCTTCTGCTAGAAGCTTCTTCTGACAGTGACCCTGGGTATAGCAGAAACATGATATAAATCATGCCAGCCATCAGCTTATCCTTGGCTGTCTGATTCTCCCGTCTTCCTTGCACTTGCATTTGATTGTTAATTGTTTATGGAATAGGCAAAACTGAAAATTGGTAGGAGTTTTTTTTCTGTCATTTGGTTTTCAGGCAGATTTTCCTCCCGAATCAGTTCACATAGTCACAAAGTATCAGTGTCCACGAAAGAAAGGAAGCAGGATTTATGGCAGCCCAGCTGCCCTCTGAAACAACACCTAGATAGTGATTAAATTATTCAAGTGGTAATTTACAGATATGTATATAATTAAGTAGAAGATTAAACAAAAGGCTTGATGTCAAGTTGAATGCAATTTTCTGTAAATCATATTTTTGTCTTTTACAGTTGCTGCTAACTTACAGAAGATAGTAGATGATCCAAAGGCCTTGAAAACATTGACTTTTAAGTTGGTAAGTAAAAGCATCAATGGAAGAAACAAAGAAATTATCACAATATTCACATAGAGTCTGTGTTCTATTTCATTTATAGCTATTTTGTTGAATAAATGTGTTGACAGATAAGGTGACTGAAATTGCCATGTATTAGAGAAAAAGCTTAAGCTCTGTTTTGACATGAGAGCTCCATAACTGCATGGGGAGGGAGTTCTGAGGCAGTCTGAGGTTTAGTTGAGAAATTGCAGTGAGAAAACCCCAGGGAAGAATTGCAGAAACAAGTAAAGCAGAGAAAGCTGTAATTGCTAGGTTAACACTTCTTCACTCCCACCCCCTTAGCTCTACCCTGGCTGAAATGTCCTCTGCTGATGGACATATTATTTCAATCCCATTTTTTCAAACACCTGCCCCCATTTTTCTTGCATGCCAGTCACCTTCTCCACTGCTTCTCCTTAGTTCTGCTTTCCAGCCTTCTTTCAGTTGACCATCCACACCTGCCAGTTTGTCTTTCTTCCACTGTATTTCATTGCTGTTTCTCCTTCTCCACCTCTTTCTATCTTCTGTATGTATGTCATGAGTTGGGGCTTGGGACTCCTTTCTGTACTACATTTTGTGCACTGGACCATGGGTCCTTCATTTTGGTCAATTTTGATCATAGCATGATAGATTTAATTTCATATTAATAAATTTACATTGCAAAAACTTGAGAAAGAAATGATGTGCTGTGTTTGTTTTTATTTCTTGATAAAAGTAAATTGAAAAATGTAGATACCTGAAGCTATTGAATTATTAGTTATGTAAACAGCAATTAGCTTTCAGCACCTTTTGCTGAGAGTGACATACATAAGAGACTAGACTGAATGTCTGCTAGATAAGCAGGTCTCCAGAATCAGAGCTTTGTTTATAAAAGCAGATGCTGTAGAGAGCCATTTTTAGACCTAGCTGATGATGTATTAATTCAGGACTCTTCTTCCCATGTCATTCTTTATACAGATCTGAGGAGTTTTAGCTGACTCATTTGAACTCATTTTTCCTCTACAGTCCAGTAAAGTCCCCTGAACTTCCACATTGCTTGTGAGAAGGTGTTGGGGTAGGGAAAAAAAGACATGTAATTAAAATTCTTTTGTTTCTCTGGCCTTTGCTATAAATATAACTTAAAAGCTACTGCTTTTCTTTTTGCAGCTGATCTGTGCTCTTGCTGCCTAAACATCTGACTTGGCTTTATTATGTAGTAAATGGCATCTCACTAAGAGCATTTAGATAACAGATACTCCAAAGGCTCTGCAGAAGTATGGATTTCTTGTTCCCACACTTAAAATAGAGGCTTGTGGTTCCAAAATGTAATATCCCATAGTATTCAGGTTATATATGTTGAAAACAAATCCACTTGAAAATTTAGGTTGCGATATTTTATTCTACTTTTTGGTGATTCAGTTGGATTTATTGCTGGGGTTCAGTCAATGTCACATAGTATTTCAGATTCCAATGAGTGAATGCTGTTATCCCTCTCCTTACCATAATCAGAATTAGCAGACAATCCAAAATCAGTGTCTTTGTCCCTGCTGTAGATAAGTTCCACTGGATAGGTAGCAATTCTGGAGGTTAATTGTCAACCTTAGTTTCTTCATACTTTTGACCTAGGTTGCCCACACTAGTTCCTGTTTTACGGGAAAGACTATAACAAGAAGTATCCTAATTTATTTTTCTCCTTGGATTAATTTATGTTCTGCTTCTGCAAATTTCTGTATTGTGCAGTGAAGTTGCTAAATGAATTCTTGCCTGTGAGAACTCTCATATCTTTGTATGCATTACTGGGTCTTTGCTACCTCTTAGCAATATTTCACTGAATATGAGAGTGCTTTTATAGAACTTGATTAAAACACATTTTGTTGGTAAATATTTAATGGGGATTAAAGGTCTAAATGTAGCTAATCCTATTTCCATTAAGAAAATTCAATTGAAAAGTATTCCTTAGTCTAGGATTAGTTGCTAGTATTTCTGGACAAGGAATCTGTTTAGTATCTCACTGCTTAAAGGTTGTTATCGCTAGCGTTTTGCTGGTATAAAATATTTCTATTCAAACAGCAAGCATGTTCATCTTTGGGGGGAAAAAATAACAGTTTATGTCTTAACTATTTTTGTATTTAGTTATTACTGAAATAATAAAAAAAATTTTTAAGGTGAAGTCCCTGGATGGCAGGGGTTGGATTTCCCTTCTTGCATTTTTTTTTAAACAATGTACCTTTGCTCTTACAATTATGTCATTCTGCACAACACATATAGCATTAAATATCCTCTAGTTGTCTTGGCTAACACAAAATTAAAACTTNCATATATAGATGTTTTAAATATATTTTATGTTGCCGTTTATATATGGTATTTATGCTAAGCACAAAATCTAAGTTAATAGATTCCAGGGGCATTAAATAGACATAATATATATTGATAAGGAAGGCATTTAAAAATCTGTATGCATCTAGATATGTTACTTAGCATGCCTTTGAGGAGACTGATAGCTAGCTAGAGTGTAGAACGATGTTAGTAGTATTAGCACTTCTTAGCATTAAATTTTAATGGCAAAATTCAAACTCCATTTATTTGGTAAATTCCCAATCCAGATATCTGAATAGTAACCAAGAGTGATGATCTCAGACCTTTAACTTTCTCCTTCTGTGCAATAAGATATGTGAAATACTACCTGAAGAGAGAACTTTTCTCTGTGTCTGCTCAAAGTAAATTTGAAGGAGTACCCTGATGTAATGCTTCCACAAGTGTCAACACAGTTTATTTCTGGTCATGAAAACTCAGTGGATTATGTCACCTACTGCACCTTGTATGCACAGTCTGAGAGCTCTTTACCTTATAGGGCACATTCATGAACCAGTTCTATTTAAGGGTTCAACTACTAGTAATGCAGAAGGGTCAAAAGCATTTTTATAGGGTGAACCAATTGTTCTGTTGTGGATATTTTGTGATATGCAAAAGAATCTGAAGGCATCTGTCATAAGCAAGGTAGCGTTAAACACTTTTAATCCAATTCTCTTAATATTTCGACTTATCTACCATACAGATAAAAAAATTTATAAACCCCTTTATTTAAAATGTCACTTTTGTTCTACAGAGGGAAATTTTGTGTTTAAAAATCAAAACATAAAAAATATTTTGCCTCTAACATATTTTTTATAAAACAGACCTAAAGTGATAGTTTAGTCCTGAGCAAAGTGGTTTTATATTCTTACTGTTACATGTGAAAAATGAACTGATCACTTGTGCCAGGTTGGTTTGTGACAGGCTCTACTGAAGGATCTAAACTGTACAGTTTTTAGTACTAGATTGTACTGTCAGGAGGGAGTGGTCCTTTTGAAAGTATTACTCTTTGTAGGCTGCTTCAATTTCTTGTTTAAAAATTCAGCTGGTTGGTATTCCAAACTAACTTACTGGCTGGACTCATGAGACATTTGCTGTGTACAGCACAGTGGTAAAAGGTGGGCTCTATACATGTATATTAGATGCACTTCATGAGTGATAACTGTTTACTCTCATGAAAAGCAAATTTGGCTCCAATCTGGAAAGCTTGGTTTAAAGAATTTGGGTATTTGAGTGTTCATTTTCTAGGGTTTTTTTTTTTTCCATAATTTTTAACATTGACTACAAGAGTTTGCTAAAATTAAGAATGCACTTGGTTAATGCTGACAGAGGCCACACGAAGCAGTCTGAAAGCTTTCCTTCAATCAAGCTGTTTGCTGACTGGGCAGTNATTTTGGGAAAGAGACTGCTTTAATATGCAAATAGTCTTAGCAAAACTGAAGGAAACACAAAATTATTGCACAGCATAATTTGTGTTTTGTGTAAGGACATTGCTTATGAAAAAGGGTAGAAAAAACCCATTAATGAAAGAGTGTGTTTAGTCTCTACTGAATATGTTTTATATATATTTTTAATATATATTTTATACATATATAGATGTTTTAAATATATTTTATGTTGCCGTTTATATATGGTATTTATGCTAAGCACAAAATCTAAGTTAATAGATTCCAGGGGCATTAAATAGACATAATATATATTGATAAGGAAGGCATTTAAAAATCTGTATGCATCTAGATATGTTACTTAGCATGCCTTTGAGGAGACTGATAGCTAGCTAGAGTGTAGAACGATGTTAGTAGTATTAGCACTTCTTAGCATTAAATTTTAATGGCAAAATTCAAACTCCATTTATTTGGTAAATTCCCAATCCAGATATCTGAATAGTAACCAAGAGTGATGATCTCAGACCTTTAACTTTCTCCTTCTGTGCAATAAGATATGTGAAATACTACCTGAAGAGAGAACTTTTCTCTGTGTCTGCTCAAAGTAAATTTGAAGGAGTACCCTGATGTAATGCTTCCACAAGTGTCAACACAGTTTATTTCTGGTCATGAAAACTCAGTGGATTATGTCACCTACTGCACCTTGTATGCACAGTCTGAGAGCTCTTTACCTTATAGGGCACATTCATGAACCAGTTCTATTTAAGGGTTCAACTACTAGTAATGCAGAAGGGTCAAAAGCATTTTTATAGGGTGAACCAATTGTTCTGTTGTGGATATTTTGTGATATGCAAAAGAATCTGAAGGCATCTGTCATAAGCAAGGTAGCGTTAAACACTTTTAATCCAATTCTCTTAATATTTCGACTTATCTACCATACAGATAAAAAAATTTATAAACCCCTTTATTTAAAATGTCACTTTTGTTCTACAGAGGGAAATTTTGTGTTTAAAAATCAAAACATAAAAAATATTTTGCCTCTAACATATTTTTTATAAAACAGACCTAAAGTGATAGTTTAGTCCTGAGCAAAGTGGTTTTATATTCTTACTGTTACATGTGAAAAATGAACTGATCACTTGTGCCAGGTTGGTTTGTGACAGGCTCTACTGAAGGATCTAAACTGTACAGTTTTTAGTACTAGATTGTACTGTCAGGAGGGAGTGGTCCTTTTGAAAGTATTACTCTTTGTAGGCTGCTTCAATTTCTTGTTTAAAAATTCAGCTGGTTGGTATTCCAAACTAACTTACTGGCTGGACTCATGAGACATTTGCTGTGTACAGCACAGTGGTAAAAGGTGGGCTCTATACATGTATATTAGATGCACTTCATGAGTGATAACTGTTTACTCTCATGAAAAGCAAATTTGGCTCCAATCTGGAAAGCTTGGTTTAAAGAATTTGGGTATTTGAGTGTTCATTTTCTAGGGTTTTTTTTTTTTTCCATAATTTTTAACATTGACTACAAGAGTTTGCTAAAATTAAGAATGCACTTGGTTAATGCTGACAGAGGCCACACGAAGCAGTCTGAAAGCTTTCCTTCAATCAAGCTGTTTGCTGACTGGGCAGTATGGGGAAGCTGTCAAATGCTCCTTTGTAGCGTGATATACTAAACATTTCTGTTTGTACTTGCAGGCCTCTGGCTGTGATGGCACTGAGATTCCTGATGAAGTGAAACTGATTGGTTTTGCTCAGTTAAGTGTCAGCTGATGTCTGTCCCTTGACCCCAAGCCGAATTGTGAGATTGTGAAAAAGCCAGCTTAAATGCAAAGGAAAATTAATGCACCACACACTGAGTTCTGCTTCATTATCTAGCAATTCACAAAGTCAGAACAAGCAAAGCCCACAGCTACACCTCTGCTGTTAACATTCAAAATGCTCCTAAACGTCTCTTAGCAGTTGATTTGGATTCCCCCTAAGTGAAAAGCCTGTGGAAATGCACTCAGGTGGCTGTATTTATTGGTTACAAAAGGAATTTTCTATCAAGCTTACTTCTTTCATAGATTTTGAGTGATACTATTTTACCTGTACTTGTGGTTGATAATACTGCCTCTGTTCTCTTAAATTTAGAAATTAACATACATATAAAAGTTTAGAAATATTAGCCAAACTTGAATTCTAATTTTAAAAATTACTGTGAATTTTATTTTTTCATATATTTATGCATTACACATACTAGTAATAAGAAAATTATTTGACTTGATTATGTGCTATTTGCAGTTAATCTCCCACTAGTTAAAAAAGTTTCAGGTATGTCTTTGAAGTATTTGGTAACTTCTAGGGGTTTTTTGAAATAATTTGATTTGGCATTAGCAAGCTTTTGTTGGTTGTGTGTCAAAAACAGTCCACAAACTGATCATCAGGGGAGTGGGAGGTGCCTTGCAGATATTAATGTATTAAGAATGTGCCTGAGGCTGCTTATATAAATAATCTCCATTTTCTATAAGTACCATACATATGGTACAATATATATAAATATATATAGTTATCTGAGCAAGGAGGGGATATACAGTGGCAAAGGTGTTAGAGTATTTTGAGTATGATTTATTGGAGAGTCTATGAGCTAGAGCTACTGTGAACTGTTGCTAAGGTAGAACGCTTACTGTGTCCATCTCTGATCTGACTTACCCTTAATGATAGAAACCGGTTTCATACAGGTGAATAAAAACTTGAAGAATGGAACTGAAGCTTTATTTGAAGTTCTGCAAAATACCAAGGTGGAGTGAAAATAATAGGGCTTTGTGCAATGATCAAGTAAAACTCTGTTACAAAGAAAACACTTCGACCCAAGTAGTCCTCTGCTTAACCTGTGACATAGATGTTATGGAGGTAGGGAACCTTAGAAAGATTTCCACATTTGGAGATGTGTTTCTCAGAGGTTACACTTTAAACTACTTCCTAGTTAATCCTAGATAAGTGGCAGCTCTTTAATGTACTGAAAACGGCAAATATATATTATTAAGAGAAGTTATTTATAATGCCTTGTCATAATCGTTGAGGTGTTCTAGAACTATTTGCATACGACTCAATGTAATCCCATCCCATCCTACTGTTTACATGATGATTACTCCAAGATGACTGCAAAGGTTAAAAAAAAATAAAATTAAAATAAAGATGTATTGCACAAACTGATTTGTATTTTGAATTTCCATGCTCTGAGCGGATTACAGAATTGTTATTGCAAAAGGCTGCCGCCCTTACTTAGTTTGGGAGCTGCCGGTTTGTGTGGGCAGAGAGCGGGAGGGCACGGGGCGGGGTCGGCGGCCCAGGTGAGGCGCGTTGGGGCCGGTCCGGCCTCTTGGGGCCTTTGGTGCCCGCAGAGCTCTTGGGGGCTGAGCCGCGGGCCTGGGCTGGCTCTTGGCAGCGGTGCGGCTGGCGAACAACAGGGTAAGTGAGCCTTTCCTCAGGACCCTGTGCTGGCCGTGGCCGAGGGTGCCGGCGACGGGCAGGGCTGGCCCGGGCGGGCTGCGGGCCCTGGGGGCAGCCTGGGCTGAGCGGGTTCAGAAGGCAGCGCGCCCGCCTGCGGGCTGGAGTGAGTAAATAAAAAAGGTACTTTAAACGTGCACATAGCAGTGACCCAGGTTATAACCTGCAGCACTGCAATGGAGGGGGCTGCTCAGCAGGACCGGGAGGGGTTAAATTTTGAGCGTTCTTATAGGGTTATTTTTATGTCTTTTAGTGTATATTTCTCTAAGCATTGTACCGGTATTGACTAATCCACCTGCAAGGTAGTTAGCTGCTAGAGTGCTTCCTCAAACAAAAAAAGTGAGTGTTCAGGGATACTTCTTGTTTTCACTATTCTAGAAAAAGAAGTGGAATATATAGATACAATATATATTTAGATGAAAATCATGTTCCACTCACTGTATACTTCCCCAGAAGCTGGGAAAAAGTGTTGGGCTATGAGTAGCAACTGTCAAAAGTGCTCATCTGCTGTGCTGGTTGGGGCTGCAGGAGGTATCTAAATAAAGAATGCAATGCTTTGATTGAGGCAGTCAGCAGTATTGTACCAAGATAAAGTTGTAACAGTTTTTGCTCACTTGTGGTCTGATGCAGAAATGCTGTGATGCTTCTGTGGTTCAATGAGGCAGCAAATTTGTGTGGCACTGTTACTGACCACAGCTGTGTTGGGTTTTAAAACTTTTTCCTTGTTCTTTCTGCTAAGATACTGTGAATAAGTACAGTGTGAGCAAAGTGCATTTTTTAAAAGGTAGAAGGAAAGGGTAATTAAAGCTTTAGTGTGTTAAAATGAAGTTTATAAGAAGTTTATACTTTTAGTACATACAGGTAAAAAGTGAAAATACACAGTACATTGCAGTAGAAAGCAGTGAGCAAGCTACGATAGAGTAGAAGTAAATGGCAAATGTAATAGCAATTTGCTTCTTCATTATTATAGACATGTCCTATGTTGAATAATAAGGGAGAAGAGAAAATTAGCAGCAATTCATTTCTTCACATTTACATGGAAAGTGTTTAGAAGCTGGGTAAAGTTCTTACATGTGTGACATGATTTGCCCCAAAATAGTTGTGGTGCTCGTGTTGCTGGCTACAGCACCTGTCTTGTTTGAAAGAAAAGGTCTCTAATTAATGAGGTGAAGCTGGAACAGGGGAGCTACCATGTAGCTGTCTCTAAGGCCAGGAAAATAGGACTTAATTAGATGGTGCTAAAAATATAGTCATCTGTATGATTATTATATGCCAGTGCCTGCAGCTGGGCACTTGCAAGCTCTGTGGGCTGATTAATGTCAGTGTCCATGGAGCCAGCCATGCAGTGGGCTGTGCTTTGGCTTGCTGAAAGTAGCTCTGTGCACTGAGGTAAAAGTCAGTCTGCATTTATTAGTTTCAAAGTGTTAAGATGAATATAAACATAGAATTTAGCTCAGCACAAAACCAGGTCTGGAGACTAACTGCATATGTAAAGGAGTGGGAGAGAAGGGGGATTTCCAGCCCTTTATCTTGTGGGACTCCAGCGTGGGCTTTAGGCCAGGAAAGCTGTTTCCCATGCTGGCAACATATGGTTTTTGTGGCAAGAGAACAGGAGCACGTGTCTTTCTTCTGACAAGTGCTGACCTCAAATCTTCCCACCAACGTCTACAGACTTGTGCATTCAAACTGCAATTCAGCTAGCTAGTTGTGATAAGTATTCTTGTTTTCTAAAATATTATCCTATGTACTATCACAATTTTCTCTATTACCTTAGAACACCCTTTGTGAGTGGGAGTGGAAGGGGGAGCAGGGAAATGAGGCAGGAAACATAGCTGAATTTTCTCTTGCCCATGTTCTCTCTTGAGATAAAGATTCGTATCTTTTCACATAGCTTGGTCCAATGTCACATCTCCAATTTTGGGGCTTCCAGAACAGCCCCATGAAATCTGACTGTGTGGCATCCCTTCAGAATGTTTTTAAACAGTTATTTCTCTGAGAGGGAATGCTGTATGCAGCTTGTAAATGGTATGCCTCCCACTCATGCTTTTCTTTAGAGATCTGTTTTCCTTTTCACCACCTACCTCTGCATAATGATGTTGAATGGTGAGATTGGCCTGTGCCTGAAATCAATTAGCTCTGATGAGAAATCCAACACAGACCTAAGACACTGCTAATTCAGTGCACTGAAAATGCAGATTTCTGTTTATCAGGGAGCAGAGGATGTTGCCACCCATTCCCACCTTACCCTCCCACATTTTATCAAAGCAACAAAAAAAAAGAGAAACCTTGTTGATAACAAATAGCAGTTGGTCTATTTTTTCTTTGAATCAGTTGTAATAGGACTTTATTCAGTCAGTTGTTGTGGGTTTTTCTACTGCATCAAGTGGGCAGCCTTTCCACTCTCCTGCAATGTACTCATGCATGTGCATGCACAAAGAATACTAATTATTTTAAAATGAGAAGTTGGAAAAGCATCAGGAGCCTACATCCTTGAGTTGCCTGTGCATGAGCTCTGCTAATGAACAGCTAGGTTCACTCAAACCAGAAAAACTCCATCAAAGTCTGGTTTCCTTGCATTTTATTGCACAGTGGCCCAGCAGATGAAATAACCCAAGCATATTAGTTGAGCATTGTGACATTTTAGTTATTCATTTTCCCTCAATGACTAAGAGTAACATTGCAGTGCACATAAAAATGTGGTTTTATAGCTGCTTTATGATTGTCAGATTGATGCTCATCAAACTGCTTTCATAGTGTGTTCATCTGAGCTGTTGAATCAAACTCAGTAGTTGTGAAGTTGTCTGCTGCTAATAACATTCAGAATATGAGCAATGGTGGCTCAGTGAGCAAGTACAGAGACATGGAAGAGTATGTGGTAAGAAGGAGAAATAGAATTTTCCCTGCATAAACCAATAGGGAGACAATCTTGTCCTTTTTGGGGCGTGCATATTTTGCCATCTAATTTTCAAGTGTGAATTTTAAAGGCTGTGTTTGTTTATTGTCTCAGTGGAGTGCAGAAAATCACTTATGCCCGTGGATGTGTTTATGTAGAGGAACAGCTATACAAAATAGAAGTGGAATAGATGGGAAATACATGCCTTTACTCAATTTTTCCCCCATAGGTACACTTTTAAAAATTAATAAAAAACAGCTGTGTTTCAAATAGGGAGATTTTAAAATTTATTTATTCTTATGGAAAGAAACCAAATTGTTACCGGGTTCTTTTTCATCCATTTAATCAATAGTTAAACCTGAAACTATTCCCATAATCTCAAAGAATCAACTAAGAATCCTGTTGCATTCAGGATGTGTTTCTCACTGACTTTATTTCTTCTCTCTCCTTGTTAGATCACATCTGATTAAAACAAAGCACTGGAGTATTTACTCTGTATTATGAGAAATAGGAAGAGGGTGGAGAAATCTGCCTTGAATTAGAACAGAGGATCCAGAGGGAAGGATCATTAGTGCAATCTTGGCCCCATGAATTAATAATACTTCACAACAGCTTCAGTGGGACTAAAATTTCACTCCCAATCTGTGTTGATTATGAGCTCCTCAGTTTACTCCTGGGGCTATAAAATGGAAAAGGATCCAATCATGATTACAGAGGAGGTGTGATTTGAATGGAAGGTGATTACTGAAATCTCTCAGAAGTCTTCTACCCTGCTTGTGCTGCAAGCTTTTCCTATTTATAATAGCATAGCAGAGCTATCCAAGCAGAAAATGACACCAGAGAGAAAGTTTTCTGATTATCTCTGATTAGGTTCAGTGCTAACCTTGTAAATTTGCCTGTCAAATGGGGAACTGCCAAATCACCCATAAACCTGATGTTTTACAAAAGATGGAAAGGGTGAGGAAACTCCTGCACTTGTGTATTGCTTGATACTTTGGTTTTTTTTTTCTCCCTCCAAAAGGATTTTTGCAAAGATGAATCTAGACTCTTGGATGAGAGCTGCTGAGCTACAATTTAGTGCTACATGAATTACTCATTGTAAAGTGCTTTGTGTTCATGAATTTCTGTGTATTTATGTGTATGGATTTATAAGGCCAACAAAGGTCTGAATCTCTGAGGTCTGTCCTATTTGAAGGTAGTGAAGCTTGGATTGGTCTGTGGAAGTCAAAGCAGGGCTCTGTTTAAGCAAATGAGTGAGCATTACTCTTTCCCCTTTTTTATCATCTTCATATTCTGTTGTCAGCTTAGTTGAGCTTTTTCATAGCCAAAGATTTTAATTTTTAATAAAGTAATTGCAGATGAAGTGTTACAGTAAGGCTACATGTATTTAAATACAAAGGGGGATTGTTGGGGGGGCTGTTATATTTGCATATGCCCTATAAAATGTTTAGGCAACATAAAGAGTTTATGCTAAAAGTAACAGTACTGAAGTAAATTTAATATTCCTGCCCTTTTCTGGTATAAGCTGAAGGCCTAAAAATACCCTTTGGAAGAGTACTCCAGTGACCTTGTGACACACCAAACTGGTGTCACTTTAAACTGAAGACAGCTGTTGGATACAATTACAGCATAGTGAATCAAACATTCTGTTTCAGTTCAAGAGAGTAAACAGGTTTGTTTTCCAGATCAGGGTGTGTTAGATTTATGTGCTTAGTGTTACAGAAAAGCAACGGTGTTTTACTTGCCATAAAGTTGGCATTTTGAAAATGTTTAGTACCATTTTGCTTAAGTGAGGGATATACTTTGAAATACTGAAACATGCAGATAATATGTTCTCAAATTGATCTGCGGCAAAGTGTGTTCTTTAGCCTAAGTTTAAATTTACAGTTTAATAACTTTTAAAGGCCTGTTTTACTGCATATTGAGGTATTGGCTACCACTTATCAGGTATATCTTCTTACATATTTATTTATGTTAACTACTGTCAAGTCATATGTCAAGTGCATAGAAGAAATTATTTCTACCACAATATTTTGTAACTGGAACTTTAATTTTGTATTTTTGCGGCTTGTTTGAGCCTTCTCCAGAGCTGCTGTAGCGAGGTCTGCTCTGCTTCCTGGAGGTGCTTGAGCTCTTGCACTGAAGGAAGCCCAGAGGGGCCGATCTCTGGCTGTGCCGCGGGACATTCATTGGTTGCTGCGGAATTCGGAGCCTTGTGTGTCCAGAGAGCCGCTGTGAGGGGGTGGATGGACCTCCAGGACATTGTCTGCTCTCAGTCTTGCTGCTCAGCCTGTGCTCGTTATTTATTCGGAGGAGAGGAGAAAATTCAGTGGAGCAGGGTGGCAAGTGCAGCGTTGCCAGTAGATACAGGGAATTTTGCTACCTCCTAGCTTATATTTGGAGTGCAAGTTTCTGAGAACAAATACCTGGGTTCTGATTCTCTCACCCTGCACCAGCACATTTCTCTTGCTTGTACTTTCCCTTATTTTCACTCAATGGTTTCAACTCTCACTTTTGACTAGGGAGGTATGTCACTATAAAAACCTCAGGGTGAGGACAAAGATCCTGATAAAATATTTAATACATCCTCGAGGTGTATGCCTCCTTTTGTGCTTCTCTTGCTTGTTTATATGCTGTCCTTGCTTCCTATCTAGAAAGTACATAGCACCAATTTCCTAAACAAATAAAACTCTACTACCTCACATACCAATTTAATTAGTGGCATTTGATTTTTCCAAAAATGATACCATTTATTGTTCAGCCCTTCACAGTATTTCTTTTTCTGTCCCAATTTATAGATACATAAAACTGTTGTGAACCTTGCAGTTCACAAAATATTCTGTTTTCTTTTTCCTCTGTTCTGAAATGTTATTTTTTTTTTATGAGTGGATTTATTTTTTTGTCTGGGTTCACACATCCCAGCAATTAACTTGACACGAGAGAAATGTGAGGCATTGGGCCCCTTGTTCAGTTTCCCAGGCCCTCCCTTGCCTTTGTCTTTCCATGGACAACTCGCTGTCTAATGAGGAAATCTTGGGGACCCACAGATGCTGTGTTGAGGCTCATGAAGAGGTATGTGCAGGCTCTTTTCAGAACTTTTAACTACTGTTGCTTGGAAACTGCCCCTTCTAGAAAACCATTTGAGAGCTTGCTCACAGCCTTACATGATTTAATTCTTGATAGTGAACTCTGGAGCCCAAGGTGCAGCTGCATTAACTGTTGAGCAATTCCTAAATGTTCTGTACAACTCCCCCAGGTCTGACTTACTCCAGCAGTAATTTTTGGGTTGTAAAGCTACCATTGTAACAGTGGAAAATACCTAGCAGGGCTTTGATATCTGAAGACTTATGCCTGTTCTATAGCTGTAAACCTCACTGGTTCTCTCTTACAATATTGAGCTTTTGGTATGTCTGTGCTGTTTTTTTCTTTGATTGTCACCTCTGAACTTGCATTTTTCTTACTAGACCTGAATTCTCTTCGTCTGTCAACACAAATTACGGTAATAGAGCATTACTAATGCTTGACAAAATAAATCTGTGCAATTTACAATTTGTTACTACTTTTAAAGGCATTTGAAAAAACAGACCAAAACCATTTAAATCTCATACATGCTCAGATCTGAATGAGGTCCTTTCAAAAGCTTCTGTTGGGGACAAATATGATTGCATGTTAACATTAGCTAATATAAATAGGTAACAAACTGTGAAAATTAGGGCTTCTACTGCTTATCTAACAATGATCACAATCCTTGTCTTAGTCACAAAAGAAATCTCTTCACTTTGAAAATATTTTTTTTTTACTTAAATGCAAACTTACTGCCTTTGTGAAGGACTTCAGAGCTGATTTGTTCTTTTAGAACTGACTTATATTGCTGTCTGAATTTTTCATAAGTTAACACTAAGATTATTTATATACAATGTGTAGATATTGGCAAATCTAGGAACAAGGAAATAAATTCACTTCACAAGAAACAAAATGGTACCTATATGTATTCCATTGTAACAGTCAGGCAGGTGAGGCTAAGTTATTGGTGTGTGCCATTTACATTTCTATTACTTCGTGTTGTGGGTGTTTTTTCAAGCTAGCATGGAAGAAGTTTTTCCAGGGGAAAAAAAAAAAAAAAGTAAGCTTTAGTAATTTTACCTATTGGTGACATATTATCTTGAGGAAATGAAATGCAGTTTATGGTTAAATTCGGTCTGTGTTATAATTTAAATTTTATATATCAAACATAATTTTGGCCTAAGTTCAGTGATCTGAATTTATTGGAAAGGATGTTTGAGTTGTGGGAAAAGACAGAATGTGTACCACTCCTCTTGAAAATGCTGCTTTTCATCATGGTGTGGGTCCTCATATGATTAAAACTTCAGTTTCACAAATATGTACTTTCAGAACTGTTAATATGAATCTACTGCCAGTTGTCTGATGTGCTCCAGGCAGCTGAAAACCCCACGGATGATGTTGCCTCACCCATTGTGAATTATTACTTAAAGCAAATACATGTCCTGGCATTACAGCAAACTGAGAATAAACATGTAAACTAGAAGCAGTGGTGTACATGAAATTTCAGAACATGTTTATTTTTCTAAAGCTTTATCTGACATAGACCTCAAAGAAATGAGTATTTTTGTCATTTGTACTGTATCACTTCCACTAAAATTTCTGCAGTTCCCAAGTTTTTTGTCTAGTCCTTGTGCATAAGGCCCCTTTGTTCCTTCTTCTGTCCAGAGTTTCTTCACCTGTGGGTGGTGATGATGTGATGTTCTTTTTCTTCCTATCATAGAATGGTTTGGGTTGCAAGGGACCTTTAAAAGGTCATGTAGTCCAACCCCCTGCAAGGAGCAGTAACAGAATCATAGACTAGTTTGGATTGAAGGGACCTTTAAAGGTCTTCAAGTCCAACGCTCGGTCCTTGATTAGATCCGGTTTTCTCGCTCTCAAACAACAGCACAACTAGTGTAAGTAACACCTGGGAAAGGGCAGTGCTGCTCGCCCTAATCTCTTCTCACAAACTGTCACCCATCCTCACAGTACTTGCTGAGGAAAAAGAAAATGTTTCTCATTTTATTTCTGTATTTCATGTCCATGTTGCCAGCCAGCCATGTGCATGCAAGTACAGTTTTCCAGATGCATTTTTTCCTGGTTTTTCTTTTAAAAGTTTGCATTACATTAAGCATTTATTTTTTTCATGTAAACAAAGTACAGCTTTATGGAAATTGTGATGCATAAAAAGTAATTGTTTGGTGGTATTGAAATGAAAGGCATAAAAAAGAAACTAATGAAATTATTGGTGATCAGAGCTGGAAAGGGGAAGCATGGCTAGGTGGTAGTATTAACACTGACAATTCATATGATTTTTAGTTTACTTACTGATATGTCTGTCCCAGCATTCAAATAAAACATAATGTACTCCTTTGAAGTGGTATATCTCTGGTGTTTAGCAGGAGATAAAAGTGCAAGCTTGTTTTCAATGACATTTCCAGCACAGCAATTTCAAAACCATGAAAATTTAAAAGCATTTATTTTAAACATTCAGGAAATAGATGATTTGTCACAAATGAGGTAACTTTGTCTGCTAAAGGTTCACTCTCCTTACTCTCTTTAGCTCATAGAAATCTCAAAATGTAACATTTTGGGAAACCATGATCTTTTCTCCAAGGTAAAATGTGCTCTTCCCTAGTGTAAACCTCGAGCCAAAGTGTAACCAAGGATCCTACAAGCTTTTTGCCTCTTATGCTAGAAAGCTTTCCTAGTGCTGCTACCCCAGAGTTTGATACCATTCTTGCCCTGCAGATTTTGTTTGGCTGTCTAATACAGGTGCACTTTGCTGTGGTACTTAACAGGCTAGACATTTTTCTACTGGTTGACTTTAGGGGATTTTGGATATTCCTGGAGTTCAAGGCAAGAAGCAACATCTGGAGCTTAAACCTTAAAAGTAGAGGCCTAGATATTTCAAAAGCTATTATGTGTGCTTGTAGGCCTTCTTCAGAAGGACAACACTAATCATCCCACACTAGATAAATTGCACACAACCAGTGGGGTTTTTTGGGGGAAAGTAAGGGTAACCCATTTACATTTACTTAGTCTGATCATTCTTCTAGGCATATAGCTGGATATCTTGTCTCCAGCATTCACTTGTCTCTGAGATACAATTATACATCTATATCTATCATATTAGGCACATATTGTGTGAATGGTGGGCTTTTTTGGTCTTGTTTATGAATTGATAAAATAAACAGGCAATAACTATTTTGTCAAATAATGACTTGCAAAGCTCAGTTTATTTTCCTATAAATAGTACATGTTCAAAGTGCTTTTCAATGGAATCTGTGAACCATTGTGTAATTTATTGCACCAATTAACACAAGCCAATATCTTTGCAAGTAATTAAATCAGTTTAAAAATGTTGCACAACTCACCCATCTGTTTGAAGTAACAGTTAAATTGCACTGTAATACAATTTAAAGAGTATACTTCCATAACCTCTACTTCTGTGACAGCACCTGCACTGTGTGCATGCATGTTCCCCTATTAAAAAATGTAATTTTAATTACATGCTGTATATGTTCTTTATTCTAGCCCATTAGTTTTATCCCCATGTGTAGAAATGCTGAATCCAAGAAACAAGGCAGTAAATAATACTGCCTTTTAATGACCAATTAAAGCAGCCTATCATCAACCTTGGCATCAGCTGTGTTACTAATTCCAAGTACAGTTATGCTTAGAATAAAACGGTGCTTGGGAAGTACAGTCAGCCTCATCCTTACAGGATACTACTCTCCAGAGGCAGCAGTACTTCATTTCATAACCCATCCTGTCAAAGTGATGGTAAACATAATAGAAAGCCTCAGTGCACCTTGTGGAGTTTGTCCTGAATGATCTGAACCTTTTTGTGGCCTTTGTGATGGGGAAATGGTGTAGTATATAAAATTAGTGAACTGCATGCTTTTAAGGAGTATGGGTGTGTAGACAGCTGTTGAGGAATACCCTGGGTAGCTGGGCTTGGAGCTGCAGGTGGGGCTCGGGGTGAGCTGCCCGCTCCCGTCACAAGGGCAGGAGGGTGCTGGTGTCAGGGCAATGGACACAGGGACACGGCAGCAGCCGGGACCTCCCTGCGCTGGGGCTGGGAGGGGATCAAAGCCCGAGGGGTTCCTTGCTTGGGGGCCGCTCCTCGGAGGCGCGGGCTCCAGCGGTCTCTGTGCTACCCCGGCCCCAGCTGTGGAAGTGTGGCCTGGGGAGTGCGACTGCCAGATCCTCGGGAATGGCAGAGTGGGAAGTTTCCTTTACAACACCTACCGTGGCCATAGCTACCGTAGCCTTGTAGACTTACTGTCTGTTCCAGATGCTAGCAGAAGTTCATTTTCTGCTTTAAATGTGAAAATGGTACGATAAGCTGTCTGGTGAAACGAATCCAATACTGCAGTTTTTGATACCTCAGAGACAGCGACAGACAAAAGTACCGCTGTGTTCAGCCTTCATGCAAATACTCTTGTAACAGATTCAATACCAGATGTCTGACTGTTCGGGAGACACGAGGAGAGCAGAGGCAACCCAGAGCAGAAGCAGATAAAAAGGTTAAAACATTGAAACTATGAAATAAAGTATACTTGATTAAGTGGGAGTTAAAGTGAAACATGAAAAAATGCTGTTTTGAATTCTGATGAACTAGCCAAGGTAAAAAAAAATAAGGAAAAAAAGCCAAACAACCTTAGACTTGTGATAGTGATCTCTGCAGGCAGAGGCAAGATGAAAGATCTTTTTTTTCCCCTTATTCCTAAACCAGGCAATATCAAAGAAAATATTTTTGAAGTAACTACTTCAAGTGCTACTTTTCCCCTGGAACTTGCTGAAATCAGTTTGCCATGTATTAGACAGTGTAGGACTGTAAACCTCTCAGGTAAGGGCCCTCTCTTCACAAAAAACACTGTGTTCTTATTTTGGGGGCTGATTTCAATGGATACTTTTAGATGGAAGAATGCTGAGCTCTGCAAAATCACATAAAATGGAAAGAATGATGGAAATAACAGGGAAATATACCAGATTGAAGCAGATTAAAAGTGCAGAAGAACAGAGCAAGGCTAAGAGACTTCTGTAAATCAAGGAAAAAGCTTCTAATGATGCTGTAGGGTGCTCTCTGCTTCCCCCTGAGATACCTAGAGATCCCATTTCTCTTTGAAGAGGTCACGTTAGAAAATAGGCCAGGGAAGGGAACCCTTAAAGAAAAAGGAGATGCTTGATATATGCAGATATGGTAGGTGTTAGCCAGCACACCTCAAGTTTGGTGTATTTGCTTCACCCAAATAAAAGTTGTCTGCATTACAAAACCACTGCACTAAATTCGGTCCAGCTTGTTATGTAATGTGCCTTTGCAGAGTAAGTGCTCAAGGATAAATCATGCATGACAAATAAATGCCTCTTGCTCTTGGCTCTTTCAGGTGAGGGAGAGCTATAATGTAGAATCAGCTAATATGCAGACCTAGCAGAAAAATGGATGTTTTTCCTGTGTTAGGCACGTCATCAGAGGAGATACTTGACACAACTTAATTGCAGGTGCGGTTGAATAAATAAGGTACAGTCTTTCTTTTTTTTTGTCCCCAGATGACTCTTCTTCTTCCATTTTATAAATTTTTATTTTTAAAAAGAGAAAAAGAAGCCGATGCTAGTCAATACAATGTTCCATGTCATACAAATCTCCTTTTTTTTTGGTGCGATGCTGCTTTAATAGGCCAGTGTCAGCACTTTTAAGAAGATTTTCTACATGCTATTTTCACTTAGGGCAGTGCAAATGTCTCTGGAAAATCTATGAGAATCAATTAAATAAATGAGAAAATAGAATGCTTGTAATTAAGATAATCAAGCTACATGAAATCTACCCTACTAGTGCTAATATCTGTATATCTCCAAGCTGTCTATTAATTAAACACCATGTAAGTGTTGCAATTAGACTCAGGCTGCTTTGGTGGAAACAAGAGAGATGAAAACGATTGGAGGGGTTTTACTGTGTGTGAAACTCTTGGTTGGTTTAAAGCATCTCTTTATGGTTTGTAAGGTTGCTGTGGTTGCTGCAGACACTCCTGGGATGCCTGAGGACTCTCTTGCAGGCCTCCACTTCTTCTGGAACGGAAGACCCAAGGAAATACGCTTTAGTTTGCAAAAGCTACCTTTCTTCTTGGGGTGGGGTTATTTTCCCCTTCATTTAATCAATGAATTTTGGATATTGACCTCTAAAGCCGGAGGGAAAGCAATTAGATACTTTGTTCTACATAGGAGATGGCAAAGGGGAGAATCAGGAGAGACGAATTTTTTTGTTATTTTGTTTTGCACTTTTATTTTAATATGAGGACTCTAGAGTTTCCCAGATCTCCCTGACAGAAAAAAAACAGTATCTTAAGATATTTTTGTTGGGAGACAAAGGCTACGTGAGACCTACTGGGTAATCTGGGTGTACTCACAGTGTGGTTCTTCGTTCATTTTCTGGTGCTTTGCAGGATTGAGGGGAAGGAAAAGGCTCTGTCAGGGTCACTTCTGTGTCTGTGAGAGACCAGGGAGGACCCCTTCCCTCTGTATGGCTGACCTGGGCAGTCACACAGCAACTTCAAACAAGTTTATTGTGGTTTTATCAAATGTGGGGTTTGGGGCATTTCTCCTTTTCTGTGTGTGTAGCTTTTGACCGCTGCAAGGCCACCATGCAAGTAGCAGAAGAGCCATGCTGAGAGTGTCAAAAAGCTTTGCCACCTTAGAATGGCCAACCCTGGGTTTCATTGGCTGGGAATGCCAAAGCAGTTGAATAGGGCAGAGCAGAGGATGAACCCATCTGCTGCTTTGCCAGATATTGCCATGGCTGTATTAATATTAGTACTTGGAAGTTCTGAAGCGTCAGATGACACAGTACACCTGATCCATGTGGACATCAGTTTGATGAAGCTGTTGCACAAAGAATGGATGAAAGTAGTGTTTGGTTGTTTTTTTTTTTTGTTTTGTTTTGTTTTGTTTTGTTTTGTTTTGTTTTTCAGTTTTTTAAAAAAATCTGTTTTTACAGCACAATATCCTTCCTCATGACAAAGGAGCCAATTCACTGACACTGTTTTTTCAGGTAATACAATTTACATTTCTAGAAAGATGTGAAGAAGAAAACTTATGGACACCTTCCATTTTTCACTTGATTTTTTTTTTTATTATTATTTGACATTGATACAAAAAAATAGTATCTTGATTAGCAGCTTTGCTGGCAATCCCACAAAACTGTAAATAATACATTAATCTAAAAGAATGCACTTCTACAGACACTATAGATAAAACAATATATACAATTTAGACAAATAAATACATAAGTACAGCCAGTCATATATAATGATACACCTAAAGTTCGGTTACTGTTGACAAGCTTTTCTAGTTAATTACACTCTTCATTTACAAATTGCCATTGCCATCTATATTATAAAGACAAAAAAACCTCAAAGAATCAAAATTGATACTTAACATTATTATTAGGAAATGTGGAAAATGAACCTTGAGGCTTCTGTTTAAATACTCTCATGGTTTTAGCAAAAGAAAAAAAGAAAAAATGCTTTTGTGAAAAAAATTCCTCCTAAAGAGAGGCACTTTCCCCCCCCGCTGCTTCTCTCAATGTGCTTTTTTCAGATGTGTTTTGGAATCAAAATTTGATTACAGTCACACTTTTGAAGTGACTAGAAGCCAGCATGTTTAACCAAGTTGTCATTTGTCCCATGCCCAATGAAACACAATGACCTTTATGTAATGTAAATATTTTTTTGATTAAAGGAAGTCTATTGAAAACATTTTGTTTCTTAACAGTATCCCTCATGGCACATGAGTGGAAAGGAAAACTGTCCCTATGAGTAGGTGTATTGCTACCTTTCTATATCCAGGTTCCTATAGTGAAATTTCTGAGCAAAGTGAAAAAATAAATCTAAGTGTAACGAGTTAATGAAATCTAATATCAGGAAATTAACAGAAGTAGATAATTAGGCTTTTGTTGTGTTGTTTAAAATTCACTTGATAGCAAAAGAAAAAGTATCTTGTACATTCAAAAGTTAGGGCACACATGCTTAAGGCTCTTGAAACACTGGACAAATATAATGCCTCACTCAGCTCCATGCATAACAGAATGCTACACAGCAAGCAGACTTACACATATATACAGCTGAATACAGAAGAAAATGCCTTAGAAGTATGTACATCAGTTTCAAGATGAACATTTACATTTCTGTTGAAGGTCTATCTACTTATAAATGGCAGGAAATACTCTTTTTCAGATACTATTTTCAAGGTGTACCTTGCAATTATTAATGCAGTCTACTTGTACTAGGAGCAATTCAAGGCTACCATGCTACTTGAGCCCTGAGGTATCTGGATTGGGAGCCCTGCTGTCCTCCTGGTTACTAACCAAAGGCCACAGAAGCATCAGCAGAAGTAAGGCAACCAAATCCATCTGCTTGTGATTCAGAACCCCCAAATTACTGCACAGTGCAGAGGGATAGCAGAAGTGATTGCAGCCTGTGGGTTCAAATTATTACAAAAGACATGCTGGGCAGGATGACATCTGTGCTGTCTGATTTACCCAAGGGATGGGGATGAATTCCACCCTCATTTCCATTCATAAACAAGAATACTGTGGGACTTGTGTAAGGAAATCTGAACTTCACCCAGTCAGTGTGTTACATAGTCACTTATGCAATTAGTTGTACCTTGGGAGTTGTGGGTTTGATAGGGCATAGCAGCTTTAGCAAGGACTAGCTCAACTAGGGAAGGATAACTATTAATTATGCTGTAAGAGATTTAGCATTTTTATAAAAGTTACTGGGGTTTTGGTTTGGGTTATTTTTATTTCTGAAGGGTACACAAGCTCCTGTTAACAGTAACTCCTCGGCTGCCTGTTGTGTAGCTTCATCTTTAGATCTGACATAGATTTGCTTGAGATGGCTCCTGCTAGTGAATTAAAAGCCAGGTACACTTTACCATATTTACAAGTAATTTCTTTTGAAATGACAGTGCTGCATCTGTGAGTAAGACTAACAATTTGCCATGAAACTGCAAACCTTTTAGGGAACCTTTATTCCTGTTACTGTTGTAGTGCTGTATACATCTATGGCAAAACCAGGTCTAAGTTTCCCTTTAAATTCTTCAGTTAATTTCTGACAACTTCATAGACATCCTGAATAACATACAGACTTAACAGTTTTGTATATGTTACACATAATGCCAGCTGCAATGAGTGAGGCTTTGTGTGTGCTGAGGACGGTGTGAGTAATCTACAGCTGATAATATATTTGGTGAGTTTTTGTTTTTTGTAACTTGTGAGTTCTTCGTTCCAAGTTATTTGCTGAGAAATATCACATTTCACTTCTTTTTTTATAAGGTGGTACTGAATAGAGATGGCCTGAATTTATCAAAGAGTTTTTATGCCATTTCATAGACATTCATATTCAAAATAAATGTAAGTAAATTATGAAACTTGAATAAATCTTGTGTACTTCATTTCTGTTGCATAACTCAGGAGATCTCCTGAGTGGGACCTCAGTGTGTATTGACTGTGATGAATAAACTAAGAGCTTTAAAAAGTTTTTTAAAAGGCTAGAATTTGAGTGGTTTTAATAGGTTTTTCTTTAAAAGCTCTTCATTTTGCTGTGAAATTTGTACATAACCGGTACGTACCCTGTTGTCCAATCAACAGAAAATGGATTGCATTCTTTTATTTGGCTAAATTCTTCTTTTCTAAACCATTAAAAATCTGTTAGAATCCTATTCCTATATGTACTGCAGCAAAAAGTAAAGGTTCCCCTTAAAAAACTGCTATTGTGTTACTTGTTTTTAGGTAAATAGTGCACTGACTGATATTGAAGAAATATGCTGCTTATTGACACTTCTAGCATTTAATACAATTATATATTGCTGTTCAAGATGTTTAATGGAGAGTCCATTGATACTAATGAGAGACATTGCCTTGCTTTGAAATTAAAAGTTAAGATATTCATGCTTTTGTCATATATTTTAAGGTAGTTTTTCATATATCTCCCCTGTCTTATTTCACCTAAAAATTCTACTTAATTTTTAAATTGCATTAAATATTTTATGGGCTATTTTAGGAAGTGTAAAGAAACTGGTTATTCTGAAATAATTGAAAGAAATACCATTTGGTGGATGAAAATATATTTCACTATGTGGGTTTGTTTCTAGGGCCAATGAAACGTTGATGTTGTTACCTGTCTAAATTCTGCTATTACACCATTAGTGAGCTATTTGGGAATTGTACATGTACTATAAAATACACATGTCAAAGTAGGTATATAAGTTCAGTGCAAATGTATGCTGCTTAATTTATTAACAAGGCTCTTGTTAATAAATGAATGGAGACGGTTGTAGGGTATCAAAAGAAGAATAAAAGTATGTTTGTAATTCTTCATTTCTTAGAGCCTGAGTCTTATCTCAGAGGCTGGGGTGGGAATTGTTAAGCAGCTCATAAGTTTATCACTGTCCTTTTACACACAGATGCAGGAATGGATATGTGCAATAGATGATAATATACAAAATCTGATATTTGATTCTAGGTCCTTTCAGTTGGCATAATGTCCTTATGAAAAAGAGCCTGAAGTTTGTAAACCAGTAGTCAAAGCGAGAATGAAAAATCAGTCATTAAAAATCCTCTCACAGTTAATATCCCACAGTTTAACCTGTAAATCAGCAGATCACTTTGTCAAAAAATAACCAAACTCAACCAAAATTTTAAAAAAATGTATTTACATCTGTAAAAATCTTAACATCTAAGATGTTTCTTGCTAGACATGTCATTCCAAATTCTGTGCATTTCTTCTGGTGTTATCTGGTGCACTGTGATCACCCTGCGGTACCTGCACAAGCTGTAGGCCATTTTCCAGTGATTGAAGCCACTGTTTTGGAAGGGGTGAATGCCCAGCTTCCGAAGGCAGAGTCCAACATACACATCTTCAAGATGAAGAAGTCTGGTGTGAAGGGAGGTTTTGTAAATCAGTTCTGCTACATCAGCTGAAAAAATGTAGCCAGTGCCTGAACAGAAGGGTGGGTAATTGCTGTCGGGATACAAATCTCTGGGCATGTACCACTTACTGCGAACATCTCTTATTGGTCCTCCATTTATAACATAACCAGTGAAGTACCTTCTCCTTGGCTTGGTGTTAGGTTTGAGCAGCTTATAAATGAGATTGTCCATATTTACAAAAATATCACTGTCTGTCTTCATAACGTACTTTGCTTTTGAACAAAATGTTGCCACCCACCTCATCCCCATCAATGTTTTCAGAGTGAGGTTGTGGTAAGAGTCGATAAAATCCTCCACAATAATGTCGTGAAAAATTTGGCTTTCTTGCTCCACCATTTGATTTAACACAGGATCTGCATTTTTTCCAAGAAGAAATAGTGTGGCGATTTTAATTCCTTTGAAGTTGTTTTCATCTCCCCACGTTTCTCGAATGGCTTGCCTTGCATCAAACTCCTTGTGAGTCGTACTGATAAGAATGACCAAGAACGGGGCACTCTTCTCACATTTGCTGGGTTCATTGATAAGGAAGTCAAAGGAATGTGGATTTATAGGTCGAGTTCTTATGTTGCCAAAGGAAACATTTTTTCTGGCTATGGATATGCTACTGACCTGTCTGTGGCCCGTGTAGGAAGAAGTAGGACGAGTTATACTTAAGTACCAAAGAGCGCTTGCCCAACAAACTACTGTCAAAATGTATAAACACGAGACCTTTGAAGCCATTGTTCCTCTAGCTCTTCTATTCCATGTAGTGAACAAATAGCCTTTGTACCGTGACTGCACCTTTGTCCTGGAGAGGCAGCATATTATTAATGAAACTTGAAAGTTCGATATAGAAAAGTAACTCTGTAATCATTCATGGATCTCAAATAGGAGCTATTAACCCTGATGATACTGAACTTTTCTTCTTTTACTAGCAGCGGCTTCCATTTCTTGGAATTTTCTGTTATTTCTGAAAAATATGAAGAAAAATTTTCCATTGCGAGATCATAAAAGCCTAGAGCACGAGAAATGAGCTTATATATGGCTGGCCATTAATAAGCTAAGTGTCTTAATGCATTTCTCAGATACTCCTTTTTTTCTCGTGAGGTACCAAAATAAAAGGTAGTGTACTGTAATAGAGCAGTGTAACTGAAGTAATGCCTTTATGATTGGTAATTTCTCAGAGATGGTTTTATATAAAAGAAGATAAGCATGCATAGCATGTTGGCCATTTAGATGATTTTAAAGGTATATGAAAATAATTTTATGGCTTCTTGCATTTCCTTGCTTCTTAGCATTTCTTCTGGCCTGTCTTTCAAAATGTGCTGTGGAACATTTTAAAATTATTGAAAGAATGAAAATAGTGTACTTTATTCTAGGATCTGTGGCAGCTATGCACACAAATACCTACAAATCTAATTTGGTCTAAATGTTCATTTGTGTTCTGCTAACAGGAACATGTTTTGGTGGAAATCATACAGAATGGAACTGATTGGGAAAGGTACAGAAGAGAGAGAGAGATATGTATGCTGCCTTACCCATGTATAGATCAGCGCTCGAGTAGACTCCATAAAAGTCTAAAAATAAATTAACACATGTCAGTTATTCTTGTTTTCTTCCTTCTCTCCCCCCAAACCAGTCTTTCCATGAGCAAACATAATTTGTGAACCATGTAAGATGAATCAGGATGGCAGCCCAGTACCAGTGGTACTTCACTGGCTGGTGTGCAGAGAGTTGCCTGCCTGGACAGGGTTCTGGCACTGGCACTATTCTTGGGCTGTTCCAGGCTTGCCTCCAGCATCAGGTAGCTTTGAGACTTTCCTGGATCAAGGGAATGTGCCAGCCCTGAACCTTCCATTGCTCTTAGCAATTTTGCTGGGAACCAGTTCTGTTTATCATCATTTTGTGGAAATGAGACAAGCTGCCTCAGGCCTGCCAGCTCAGTGCTGACTCCTCCGAGGCACATCAGTAGCTGGAGAGTGCCTGTAGGCTCCACCTTCCTGAGCTTTACTATTGCTTTACTATTGTTACTTCAGAGCTAAAGGATGGTAGAAGCATGCAACAGAGGAGCTTTTTGCAAGAGCCTCTGAAACATTTATCATTTACTTTGTATAGAACAAAATATATATTCAGATAAAAAGATAGAAGCCCTGTCTTAGAAGTGTCCTCTCTGATAACACACCGCTGACACATTGCAGTCAGACCCCCCTCTAGGCAAGCCATCAGAGTGATAGGACTGTTAGGTACCCTGTGTCTTTATTTCACACTGAGGTTTAAGAACAGCAGAGAAACAACCTGAACATTTGCTGGATCTATACAGACTAATCTCCTTATAAATTCTTATAGCTAGCACTGTCCTGCTGGTCGTCATTACAGGCACTTTTAATAATTTAATGACCAGAACTCACATACTGCTCTTCCCCTTCACTAAATAGGGTAATGTGAATTTTTTGCCTGTTTCAGAGCTTCATCACTTTCAATTGGTTTTGCCCTATGACTGGGGCAATTTAATGAGGTAGAGGTGGCCTGTGATCTCCTTCATTACTTGTCACAGGACTCAGGGTTTGCAATCTTTTCCCACCAAGCAGCACCAGCAAATGTTTGGGAGCAGTGCATTTAAGTGAGACCTTTAATTGCTCCACAGGGCTGCAGAACACAACGATCTTGGCAGGGCAGACACATGTACATCCTTGTGAATAAATACGGTTGTGATAAATATGTACACAGGTGTTACTGTCGTGTCTGGAGAGGGGCTATATCCTGCTTTAACAGCCTGCTGTGATACAGTTCTGAGAAAGGCAAAACCTTTCTACCTGGTGTGGTAGGCTGGTTTTGTTTCTGGCTTCACTGTGAAACTCTATTAATGCTCCCACTGGAAATGCCAGTGAGGAAAACCACCAAGTGCAAAAAGCCATAATGTAATGAAGACACAGGAGTGTAAAGTCTAGAGAACTGTGTTAATAAAGGAAGAAATACAGCATTTGTGGATTGGAGCTGTAGAGCTAGAGATACGTAGGTCAGTGTGTTTAATGAACTTCAGCATTAAGGTCTCACAAATAAGTGTAATATTCTGCATATGGTGTATTATTGTAGAAAACTATATATTGCATTATCTAAAAGTGTATAATGTTCTATGTCTTCTCTTTCATAAGGGTAGATACATTAATTATCATGAGCACTGTGCAGGTATCTGAGGGAAAAGAAAATTGTAACCAATGCCTCTTACAAACTGCAAAATTACATAATATAGCTTTTCAGTCCAGCAATGTCATGGCTGTGATACCCAATCTTGTGTGCTCTGAAAGGATTAGAAGTAACAAAAGCCTTACTCCATTTTGAAGGAAGATTCTGAGCTGTTGTAGAGAATTTTTTTTCTCAGTTATGAAATCTATAGGCAACAGTGTTATATTGGCCCTTGGATTGCTGTCTCTTGAAACAAGTTTATCTTTTTCTGTTGCATATTTGGTGGGGTTTTTTTTTTTNTTCAGTGCTTTGGTTTGGAGTGTTCTACACCAACCCTGTAGAATTTTTGAGCAAAGTGTAGGTGAAGTGGTTAAGAGTGAGCAGGATGTAGTTTTCCTGATGAGTGAAATTTTAAATTTACTTATTTTATAGGAAGATTGAGAAGAAAACCAAAATGAGATCTCCCTCCTATTCTACCTCTTGTGAGGTGAAGATGTAAAAATTAAAGTTCATATCCTTTCTATACTTGAGCTTTGTGCTATACATGGGGAAGAGATTTGAAAGAAAATAGCATAAGCAAAATTGGCAAATAGTGTAAATGCAATACCAAATTAGCTGAGAAGTCTTGTTCTGTAATTTAGGTGAGATTATTTTTGCCTTCAGGACTGATCTCTCTTCCTCTTAGTAGTGTCACAGAGGGGTTGGATAAGTAGCTATGTTGTGTACTTTTGGCCATGGGACAAATGCTTCTACAAATTATTTCTGGTAACATTGGTCCTGTCCAGTAATTTCAGTAGTGTTTAGCTTGCATGAGCAAGAAAATACATAGCTTGATTAGGCAGAGAAATATGAACTAAGAAGTGAAATACTTTGTGATGTTTTAGCAGTCAAGAATTTCAGAGGTTGCCAAATTCTATTATTAAAGCTGATGCTAATTAATCAAGATCCTAAACAAGCACCTAACTCAGCCTTAACTGCAACAGAGGAATAATTCTAAGAATTTTGCAAAATTATTCACAGTATCAAAGTTTGTGACAGAAAACTTTTCTTGTCATGTGTTGTGACTGAAACAAATTTACAGCCTTGTGGACTTGTATATCAAGAATGTGAATGATAAGGAATGAAATCAGAGTGTCAAATTAATGTACTCAAATTATAATTAAAAAATTTTTGTTAATTACTCATTTGGAAAAGAGGAGGAATAAACTATGTGAACTAAAATCACTATGATCAGAATAACGACTGAAAGCAATTCAATGCCCATGTTACTGTACTTCCTTTAGCAGTTTGCCCAGAAGTTGTTCAGAATATTTTTAACCTCATCAATAGCAAATATTTCAAAAGCTCCCTTCAATATTTAAGTGTGTAGAAAATTCATTTATATACTGTATTTTAGTCCTGATGATGGATTCAGTATGTCATCACTACAAGGATGACTGTTTTTTTCAGTTGTGCTGTGATCTTTAATTTGGTGTTGAAATTCGTAGACATTCTAACCAGGAGGGTATGGAATATCACAGGGAGAGTGGAAAGCTTTTATTATATTTGGATTTTATCTGTTGGAATAGACTATATTATATTTGGCTACAATTACACAGGCAAAGGAAGATGTCACCTTCTTTCCTTTTTTGGAGTGAAAGAAAGCTTTCTAGCAGGGCAGTAGCAATGTTTGAGCTCTTGGATCCTGGCTTTTAAATTTTTTTTTTTTTTTAATTCAATCTGTCCCTTTTTCTAACCTGGTAGTCATACTATAAGTAATAAAAGGCTCAAACACTGAGGAGAGATGATTGCAAAAAGCAGATGTTTAGTATGGTGTTTCTGTATTGTGACACGAAATTGTGCATTTAATTGCACTGTTCACAGCTCATGCTGTGCAAGCCAGAGAAGCCACTCAGTCGTAGCAGAGAAAGCTGTACTGTGTAACTTCTGTAAGTAATTGTCTTGATGAGGACTGTATTTGCAGCAAACCTTTTATGAGCTGACTGCACATCAAGAATAATCCTCCAGATAATGAGCACATTTGAGAATCTTCTTAACTGTTCATGGGCAATTTTCAGGCAGATGCCAAGTGAGTTCAGCAAGCATTACTCATCAAAGGCAATATTTTGCCAATATTTTGGAATGCTGCTGACTCTGCTGAGAGGCTGTTGATCTTTCCTTCAAGAAAGCCTGTCCTATGTAAGTGCAGTTGCATTAATTATCTATATTACAGTGGATGCCCGTGGTAGAAGCCACAGCTCTTGAAGCCTGGCTTGTTGTCACAGGTGTAATCCTTGCCGTGTCACTGCTGCTGAGGGAGGGGCTGAGTGCAGGCAGTCAGGATGCTGAGTCCTGGGGATGACCCTGGGTGAGAAGCCAAGGGAGATCACAGCTCCTCATCCTGACACCCAGGAGTCTGCTAGGCAGAGCACTAACTGAGTCAAATTAACACTCTGCCTCTCTGCCAAAATGTACCTTTTCCTTTCTCTGGAAAAAAGAGGGAATGCAGCTGCTAAATTATTTAGTAAATGTAGCAAACTCTTCTAATTTTCCCTGAAGAGACATTTTGGTAAGGTTTCTACGATCATGGCTTTCATCTGTATATAGACCAAGATGCTGAAATGTCTTCACCATTTATGAAGTCCTTAAATTACCTAAGGAAAAGTCTGTGATTATTACCGAATCTTGTTGAGAAGATAATTATACTGAACATTAAGAACACATCTACATGGAAATCTGGGGATCTGTTATGTTCTAGGCTGTATGTTTTCATAGTAATTTCTGGAGGAAATTTTAGACAGATGGCACAGGTGATTTAGCAGGAGATTACAACCTCCTTTCTGGCAACTTCATTTAAGGTTTCTTAAATAGTCTAAATGCCTTTTCTACCTGGGTGTAATGGATCTGAAACCAAATCAGTGCTGCAAAGAAAGACCTTCTCTATGACATTGTGGAAAGGGGCTGTAACAGATGCAGAAGCCACAGTCTTGGGCTGAAGGGAGGAAAGTAAAAGCATTCGTTTCAAGTCCACGTTTTTTAGGAAAAGAAATTCTTCTATTTAGAGGGTTCACAGCTGTCATATGTTAACAGGCTGGCTTCCCTTCCCTTCTCTCAAAGACAACGAAGACAAATATTTTCTGAATCATTCCTTGTTCACAGATATATTGATGCTAAGCTTTACCATAGGCAGCACCTGAATGTGAAAGCAAGTGTTTGCACAACTGGAAATTTCATACTAACACTTCTCTTTTCATGAATGCTGATTTGTTTTTATTGCTGTTCATCATTAAATTGAAAATTGATCTCTGGAAATAGATGTGGTATTTATAAATTATTTTTCAGTATTTACTATCTGCTCCTAATGTGAACAAAAGGGGAGAATGTACTGTCCATTAGGGAATCTTACCAAAAGTTTCTATAGGGAAAATGAAAGTTATCGCATTTACAGCAAATGTGCACTACTGAAACTTCCCTAACCTCTAAAGAGCTACTATAGTCTTTTAAGAGTTAAGTGTTGTCTACATGAAAGTAAATTGGCCTGAGTGACTTTTCTGTATTTTCCACTTGAGATTTTTTCAATGAATCTATCTCAATAAAACCAGGATTTTCTCTTCATTTTGAAGAAGTGCTGAGACAGCCCACATAAAACAACCAAACTGCACGTTCATTGCTTGTTTTCTTGTGTTTAAGAACAATCATGCAACTATTTTTTCTCAGCAAAATAATTTACAAGTCAAAAAGTCAAGTGTCTACCATGACTAAGCTGTGAAGTACACTTTTCAATTGCAGACAATGAAACTGTTGAAAAAATGTTTAGGAATATTTTAATTATTAAAGCCACCAGATGTCCCATGCGGGGAATGGAAAGTATTTTCTATGCTGAATTTTTTTCCCTGCTTTCTCTGTGCTAACAGAAAAAAAAAAAAAAAAGGTATGATTTTGTAAAATCTGATACACACTTGACATTGAAACGAAGTTTTATCCCATTTGGCACATCTCAACATTATATTTTCAGTAGCCCTCTTACTGTTTTGGTCATATCTTAAAACCAAGTTTCTCTGTCACAAACATACAACGATTATGACTATTTAGTCACCAGTGGTATCACACACCTGATTCCATGTGGAAGGAGATGAAAGGACAGACCAGACAGACCCCAGGACTGTCTGTACAATGGATTTCTAAAGTTTTAGCAAATCAGCTGTTCTTGGTCAGATACTAACCTAGAATGATTATAAGGTAGATTTTACTCAATTCAAAATAATACTAGAACTTGAGACATGCCAGTCAGGTGTTCTGTCTTGCTGTAATGCTGATTACAAGTGATTTACCTGGAGCCAGTGCATGGGAGTTTTGGTGCAGTCTTTAGTAGAAGGCGTTTTAAGCATATATTGTTTTCACTAACTAAAAGGGAGAGAAAAGCAATTAAAAACAGAAAATGAAGGAGCAGAATATTTTAAAGCAGAAATCTTATTATTTTCTTTTTTTATCTTTTCTTTTAAATCACCTGTGAGATGTCAAGGGCCAGATCTGTGCATTTTCCCCCGTGAATGCTTTTTAGAAACAAATTTAAAAAACACTTTGTGGCTTCATGTTGTGATAGGTGATTTTTGATTGCATCAATCATATCTTGTTACATCAGTAATGTGTAAATTGCATCTCAGTATGGCTATAAACTGATGCAAATAACATATTTCACTTTGGGTTACCATAGCCACAACTGTTATTTTTTTTAGCTATTGTGCTGTCTTCTAGTGCAAAATCTCACAGTAAGGTTCCTTAGCTCATGTCACCACCAAATTGTTTACATCTGGTGATGTTTAGGACAAGAAAAAAAAAGAAGCTTTCAGTTTTTTAAAAAAATTCAAGGGGGAAAACAGTTAGAACTGATTTAATATAGAATCTTTATTACTCATGAAACAATAGTTCATTATTTAACAGAGTCCATATCTAAAGTTACCTTTCAGTAATAACATTTGAAATCACGTGTACTGCTGTTTTTGCCTTAACCTTCCTAAACGTCACTTTTGTGTTTCCTTTGCATTCACAGTGATGCCTGTGAAACTGTGGTCTGGGTTATGACACCAAGAATAGATGACAGTGGCCTTGATTATATAAATGCCTACCTTGGGGGGCACTGCTGTCCTCAATTAATCTTTGTCAAAAAAGGAGTAGTAACAATTATGTGAAGACCAGAACACCTGAAATCACAGTGTCTGTGGTGATGATAACTTATCAAACTGGATAATTAATCTACTAGCCATAATTCACATGCTGTTGGGGGCATTGAAAGAAAAATACAGTTACAGCCTTTGGATTTACTGGGAAAAGTCCTAAAATAGTTTTGAGCCCGCCCCCCCCCCCCCATTAAAGTATCAGTCATGATGCTTGAGGAACTTGGCTTTTAACTTCATCAAACCTGGGGATGCTTCAGGCAGGAAACAGCCATATAAAAATACATTGTTATAACCTCTTATTGATGGCCAGTAACTGGAAGGATTCTGCAGTATCTCGGGCATATCTGTACAATACCTATATTTATTGTAATTGTTATGTATCTTTACATGGGATTGTTGGAGAGATATTTCTTTTTAAGGCTGAAAAGAGCTACAATTTATATTATTTTCCCATTTCTTCCACAGCAATGAAGCTAGAAAATTTTGTAATTAGTGAATTTACTTGATCATATAATAGCATAGATTTGACTTTTCTATTCAAGGAAAAGGTTAGGTATTATCAGATGTCTAAGGAAATTGTTGGATACTGTGACACTGTGTCTACATGGGCTTTTTTCTTTCTTTTTCCTAGAAATACTCTTCATGTTCAGGTCTCAGAGCCTTGGCCTGTCCATGCATGAACACATTGCAGTACACTTTTTTTTGTGTTTGCATCACAGTAATTAATGTGATGTTATGTTGTGAAGCATTTGTCCCCATGAGCTGTTTATCAGTCAAGCTTCAGGTTTCTAATTCCCATTGAGAAGTTGTATAAATTTAACACAGGCTGTTGCTTTTAATATTGCATGTCTCTCACGGAACTTTAACTTTAAAAAATCCAACAACTAATCAACTGACTTTTATCTTCAACTTGAAAGATACAGCACAGACTTCAGCCAGATGATGTTTTTTTTCTCAGATATGTGAAAAACATTTCCTAGACATACACTTTTTTTTTTTTTTTTNCTTAGTCAAGATCGAGATCCCCCGGTTTATATGGGCTTTCCTGGTCAGGGCTCCCTAAAAGCATTGCCTGAAATCTGGCAGAGGTGAGCAGTTTCAGCTGTGACAGGCAGGCGGGGCTGGCTGTGCCCCCTCCCCTCCAGCTGTCGGTGTTCCAGGGACTCCATCCCACGCTGCTCCAGCTGCCACGCCGAGCACCTGCAGCTCTGCCCAGGCTTCCCAAGCGAGTTAGCTTGCAGAGAAGGGAGAGGCCTGTTGGGAAGGTGTGACTTGCTTTTTGACTGAAAAGAAGTGGAATTACTGCCTTGGATGTTTGCCTTACATACCAGGAGTGGTGCTTTTCTGCAGAAGTGGTGGTGTGGCCACCAGCCAGGGTAGGTGCTCACAGGCCCACTGACCTCAGCACAGCTCAGAGCCAGCTCCTCTGGCTCTTAGCTGTATAAAATTGCTTTAGAGTGAAGAAACAGGTTTCTTTTCACTTTGTCATAACTAAATGATAGATGAGGTTTTTCTCAAACCAAAATCAAAACCTACTTGTTCGATTGGGGATCGAACAAGAAGAAATTCTGCTGCAGAAGAGAGAGCATGGTTTTTGCAAAGCTGTTATCATTTGAGTGTAAGCTAGCATCAGACTCTTTCAGCTAGCACATATGAAGTATTTCACAGACATGACCCCAGACTATTTGTCAGCATTTAGTTTTCTGAAACTTGCAGTTGAATAGATGGTTGGGCAATGTTACGCTTAAACTTTCACTGAACACAACAGGCCATATTTCTTATGGCATGATTTTAACAAGGGCTCATAATAACTGGAGTTTTTTCAGATGACTCAAATAAAGGAGTGCATGCTGTAGTTATTTGGTAAATATATATCCTGGTGAATCCACAGGAGTATAACTGTCCTCATTCTTCTACGATATTTCAAAAGTGCAGCAAATTGTGTCCTCAGCTGAGACACAAGTTTGAAAAAGACTGTTTGGGATCATAAATGGGTTGCTGCCTCCTTAGCTAAAGTGAAAACCCATTCTGGGTTATCAGCTATGCCTACCTAGTCCACCCTCTTGCTTGAAAAACTTTTTCTTTATTTTTCCACTCTTTCCTTTATGAAAATTGTGAAAACTGTGTATTAATCTCACTGAAAGACACTTGGGTGTCTCTGTAGAAAGCAAACAGTTAACAGCTTGTCCACTTGTGCTCAGATCAGAATTTCACCTGACTCCTATGAGAATTGTGAAAAGCAAAAATTGAGGAAGTTTTCTTGCAAAATATTATTGATGAACATTTTGTAAGAATTTCTTTGGTAGTAACTCTTCTCTCCCAGCTGGGCAGAATATTGCTTATAATCTTAGGTATCTGATAAAGCAGCAGGAAGAATTGCATTTTGGTAAAAAGTAAATCTGAATTCCGGTTTTAACTTAATTTTATCACTTATGTCATTAGAGATGCCCTTCATATGTACTTTAAGAGCTTTCACTAGGGAGCATAAATCTCAAATCCCAGATATCTCTGTGAGTAGTCAGGAATACTAACTGATTTCTTACATCTTTTGTCTGTGAGCATTGTTAATTATGGGTATTTGCAGTGACTGGTAACTAGGAAAATAGCTGAACAAACTTCTTCCTAATGTTTGTACATATGTGTTTGTCTGTCTGTCACTAAATGTAACAGGGGCCATTTGTGTGGGCTCATTATGTCGATAGCACATTTTGCTTTTTCTTTGTCCTATTGTGATTAGGGAAGTGTAACCAGAACTCAGAATAATAGGAGACTCTCCAGCTGGCTTCTCCATCTGTAATTGCATTGTCTGTAGTGGGTTGATGTAGGTATAAATGTAGACTCATTTGTCCATATTGAAGGATTTCTCAAAACAAAGGCAAAGAACTATCATATAAAAGATGACCTCAAGTATATTCAGAGTTGAAGAGCAGGGAAAATAGTCTTGCTCCTCTGTATTGACTGAAACTCTGCTGTGGCACAGGTAAAGTGTGTGATTCCAGGACTGCTCCAGGGGGGATTATGCAGCAACTTGTACACAGTGTTGCTCAGAGTTTCCTATTCCAACTCCTGGCCCTGCAGAGGGAGCCACGAGAGTCACACCTTGTGTCTGACAGCATTGTCCAAGTGTTTCTTCAACTCGGTCAGGCTTGGTGCTGTCAACACTTCCCTGGGGAATCTGTTCCAGTGCTCAACCACCCTCTGGGTGAAAAACCTTTTGATATCTAAACCTCCCCTGACTCAGCTTCATGCCATTCCCTTGATATCTGTCACTGGTCCCGGAGTGAAGAGACTGATGTTTGCCCCTCCAGTTCCCCTTGTTGAGGATACTGAAGACCACAGTAAGGTTTCTCTGCTTTGGTGTCTTGTGCCTTGATTCTGAAGCAGCTCAACAGACAAAATTCTCTTTTTATTACCCATTTTTCTTTGTGATGTGTTGGCTCCTGCTTGGATAGGAATGTAGTGCACTACTGATAGAAATCAACTTTGTGAAGCAATAAACAGTAAATATGTTTTGTCACTATGCCTAAGGGAATCATATCAAACCTTAGTTATCCATGTGTTCAAGGCCAGGCCTTAAGGAAAAAGAGGGTACATGAATATACAGTGTAAAAATATAGATTGTTTCTCTCCACTCTCCATCTGTGGACCTTCAAGAGCTCTATAAACACAAGCTCACTGAGCAGCTGTATACCCCAAGGAGGCAGATAATACAGTAGTAAAATATGCCAAGCAATTTAAGGGTCCAAATCTTGATACGTACCTCAGGGTTGTAAGAATTAAATAGAGCAGTTTTAACAGAGAGATATTCTTTTGGGAGACTTTTTCTTATAGAAGCAGCATAAGATCAAATTCCTCTTTTGATCATTTTCCAGACTTTGGGGGTGCTTAGTCTTTGAGCAGAATCAGAAGAGATTGCTATATAAATAATGTGAACCTAGACCTCTGGAGGAAGGTGTTTGGTTCATAAGATGGGTGGAAACAATGGGGATTCTCCTGAGCTTGTTTTAACTCTGTGTAGAGCTCCCTCAGCATCCTAAACCCTTTTCTCACTTTTAGCAGTCTTCTTCCAGCATTATTTTAATCTGAAAGATCTCTTGAACAAAAGAGATTTTGAGGCAGGCTGCACTCTTTGGTTCCATTTATTTCCTGGCTGCTCTGATATCAAAGGCAGCATGAAGCAAAAGGGAAAGAAAAGCAGTAAAGCAGCTGTGGGGCCAACTGTTGTGGGATCACACAGGCTGTGGAAGGAACCCTGCTTTGCTGTGGGACCAAATGCTTGATGTGAGACTCTGTTCTATGAGACAGCCAGGCTCTGTCTCCTCTGGCACTCTGTCCACCAAGGGAGAAGGTGTGCTCAGATTCGTTTTCCTCATGGAGAAAGGCAGGAAACACGGAAATTGATGCAAACATCAGTAATGCTTCGTCCTGCTGCTTGGGAGGAAAGGATTGACTTCCTGGCATTCTCAGGAAAGTGGGGCAAGAGCTGCTGGAGAGGCAGGTGGTGTCTGGCTAAACCCTCCTCGGTACACAGAGGAAGATGGGCAATCCTGCCTGGATTGCAGAATGTAGCCTCCTCATAGGGAATGGTTCAAGGTGAGAGGAAGACAAATGATCTAAGTGCACAAAATTTCAATTAATTCTTTAGAAACCTTTCTTGCTAGATGTAATGAAGAGTAATGCCACAAAACAAAGGGATGTAAATAATTTCTTGTTTGTCTCTTGTCTATGTGGTAACAATGTAACCAAAAGCTACCCCAGTACTTTTAATGAGAATTTCACTGCTTTGTTACTCTTTCTCACTCTTCCTTTGCGTTTTTCTTTGAAAAAAATAATTTCCCTGTCTGTATAGCTCGGAGTGTGTGTACTTTGCAAAGATGCTGCCATCTGCCATTTACTTTCCTTTCTGAGCTATGATCTTAGACATATATTTCAGGGAAAAGGAAGTCAAGTGGCTGAGTTTATTTTCCTTTTGTGTGAACAACAATGCAAATAATTCCAGAGCCAGGTAGTAAGGCTGCCTGAAATGCCAACTGCAAATCACCTTTTCAGCAAGGCATTAATTCATTCTGTGAAAAATATGCTGGGTAAAAACCTCCATTTCAATTCCTCTTCCCATGCACTGGCTGTATCAATTAAACTCCATATAGCAAGTTTTTGAGGTTAAAAGAAATAATTTTTTACTTTTTCTAACCCTTATTACAGATAATTTTCTGCTCCCTCTCAGCCCCTTGCTACACATGCCTCTTGCAGCAGACAGGGGAGCAGTGGAGCTGCTGGGCACACGGCAGGGCCAAGGCTGCCTGTCCTTGGGTCACCCCAGGCCACCAAGAGAGAGCTCCTCACCTCCAGCCAGGACATGGCCCTCCCAGGAGTCAGGAACCCCTCAGTCGGTGAGGGGGATTAATGGTCCCCTCCTTTACAGGGCGAGGGAGAGCAGGAGAAAGGGGCTCATCTTGCTCCTTCTCAATTGCTTGTGCCTGCTCTTTGGAGATGAATGCTCCAGCAGCTGAGAAAAATACTACATGAGATCAAGATGGAAAACATCTCTTTGCACCTGGGAAATTAGAGCCAGTGTGTATGTAAGCCAGCACTGCCACAACAATATCCATGCATTCATTAATACTTGATGATGATTTTCAGCTGATCAGTTCCCTGGTCAGATGTGCCTCATGGTCACACAGCCAAGGGGCATCATCAGCTTAAAACAAGAGGATGAGGCAAAACAGGGCAGACCTGTTTTCATGACTCCACTGCTACCTTAAATGAGTATTAGAGAGCTGAGGTCTCCCCTTGTTCCCTTGGGAACTGTGGCAGTTGCACCAATATATCCTTATACAAGAGTAAGACCAAGCACACAGCTCCTTTCCTCCTCTTGCATCAATTGCCAACAAGTAAAAAAACAAAAAGATTTTGCTTACCTATTAAATATTTAGGTTTAAATTTCAGCAGTTACTGGAAAGTTTTGGAAAAGAATTCAAGAACTTGTTGAGAATTAAGAAAATTACTCTCCCTTTCAAAGTTTTTTTTGTTTTGTTTTCACAATACCAAATGATCCCTTGCATCCTTAACTCTCCTGAGATCACTCTGAACTTAAACTGGAAACCTAATTGGATTTTAACAGGAAATCTGATGGTACATTGTGGAGGCTGGTGAGCCCACTAAGCCAGGGTCCCTTTTGGTCCCTTGGAGGGACAGACCCGAAGCTGAAGACTAGCCCCTTAGTTAGGGTGACAGAAAAGGCTTCTCCCAGGATTCCTTGTGATGCTGGGCAAATGTACCCTAGTTCTGCCTCCCCGGTGGGCCTGTTGGCCTCCCTGCCCCTTTTCTCCCCTACAAGGTGAGGTTACAGATTGTTCCCTGTTGATCCCTCTGTCCCCTGGCCACTCCTTCCCTGCCCTCACACCCTGGTCCCTCCTGTGTGCCACCACCGTGAGCCCTCTGACCACTGGACCCTGATGCTGTCCCCGCCCCTTGCCCTCCCGGTATATAACCCTGGACCCTCCCGTCGTTCTTGGTCTGTGTCCCTGCCCCTTGCAGCGTTGAGGTCGGCTGCTGGAGCAGTCATCGAGGTGTAGGCATCGAGCTCCGCCACTGACAAACGCTGCTGGGAACCCATAGGGAAACCCGTCCTGCCTCCGCAGCTGCATNGAGGTTACAGATTGTTCCCTGTTGATCCCTCTGTCCCCTGGCCACTCCTTCCCTGCCCTCACACCCTGGTCCCTCCTGTGTGCCACCACCGTGAGCCCTCTGACCACTGGACCCTGATGCTGTCCCCGCCCCTTGCCCTCCCTGTATATAACCCTGGACCCTCCCGTCGTTCTTGGTCTGTGTCCCTGCCCCTTGCAGCGTTGAGGTCGGCTGCTGGAGCAGTCATCGAGGTGTAGGCATCGAGCTCCGCCACTGACAAACGCTGCTGGGAACCCATAGGGAAACCCGTCCTGCCTCCGCAGCTGCATTGCCGGCGGCTGCGCGTGTGAGGGCGGTGAGCCTTCGCCTTCCCCCGTGGAGACGCTTGCAGGAAGCAGCAGTGCATCTAGCACCTCTAAGGGGCATGAGTAGTGTAGCGTTTGAGAATGTGCTGCTGTTCTGAAGATTGATGTGATTTTCTGATTTTGACAGAAAATGAAAACATAGTGAGAGGCTGTCACAAGCCTCTGAATCAGCCAGATTCTTCTTAGAAGCCAAAGACAGCTTGGCTCAGGTAGGCTGTTCTCCCACACATGCCTTTGCCAAAACAGAGTGTGTGCTGAAGCTTTTTTGCTGTTGTTTTTTTTCCTCCTATGGTGTAAATGAG
>VZTR01025917.1:372204-403071 GCA_013400775.1 Chaetops frenatus
GCATTGCCGGCGGCTGCGCGTGTGAGGGCGGTGAGCCTTCGCCTTCCCCCGTGGAGACGCTTGCAGGAAGCAGCAGTGCATCTAGCACCTCTAAGGGGCATGAGTAGTGTAGCGTTTGAGAATGTGCTGCTGTTCTGAAGATTGATGTGATTTTCTGATTTTGACAGAAAATGAAAACATAGTGAGAGGCTGTCACAAGCCTCTGAATCAGCCAGATTCTTCTTAGAAGCCAAAGACAGCTTGGCTCAGGTAGGCTGTTCTCCCACACATGCCTTTGCCAAAACAGAGTGTGTGCTGAAGCTTTTTTGCTGTTGTTTTTTTCCTCCGTATGGTGTAATGAGGGATAGACTGCTGGTTGCTTGCCAAGGGTTGTACAGTATTGTGGCAAAATGCAATCCCAAGCTGCAGTTTTGAAGGTAGCATATCAATCTCTTCCTCATCAGCTTCATACACTTCTTGAATGTAGGGTCAAACTTTTGTCAGTGGGCCAAGCCTATTAACAAGTTTTGTCCAAATGTTTTGAGAGCGACAAAATTTGGTATGTTTTCTCTCCAAATGTTGATTAAAGTCTCCACTGCTACGAAGGTAAGAGCCAATATGCAGCTAATGCTTTTTGAAAATCTGTATCTCAAACCTAAATCGCTAAATCCCTCAGGTCAGCTGAAAATAATAATGCTTTGGATTTGCCTGTGATTTTTCTCTATATACATCTAAAGTAAAAGCAAGAAGTTATTTGGTGTCACAAATTATTTACTTTTATGGTTTTGGTTTGAAACAGATTGAGTCTTTAAAATTTTAAGAAATGAAGTTATAATAATAAATAGAGCTAAAGATGAGGATTTTTTACTAAAGGGTAGTCTTTTGCCAGATTGATATATACATCTTCCTCCTGTTTACATGCATTTTTAAAACAAACCTGATATTAATTGCACCTTCACTGGTGCAATGGCACCAATGATCCACAATGGCAGAATGATCCACCCTCTGGCTGTCAGGTGTTTGAGGGGGATTACACACATCTAGGAAGAAAGCTACCCCTGAGAGTAGTGCATATACACATTTAGTCACTGTACTTGAGAAAACTTTCAATCTCAGTAGGGTTAGTGACCAAAACAGTTGAGGAAGTCAATCCTCCCCATCATCTTTCAGGTGTAACTTTATTTTACATAAGCCATTCTTGTTCTAGGTGTTCACTTGACCTTGCAGCAATCCAAGATACCCAAAGTGATGGTGACTTAAAATAAGTGCACTGACATTTATGATATTAAAAGCAATTTTAATATGGCAATATGCTGCCCTTTTAATAAACTACTACAAATAGTCTTCCTCTTGTAGCAGAAGAGGCCAGGGTTGGTGTTGAAGAACATTTTTTTTAAAGACTTCAGAATGACAGCGGGTATGAAAAACACACGTAAGAAGATTGCTTTGTTATGAGTTATAAAACGTAGGAAAAAGTTATCCAAAAACCAAGATCAGTTTTTAAAAGCTACTTGACAAGCTAAGTTATGAGTAAGCTTGCTCTCCAATTTAGGCTGTTTGGAAGGAGCATGGATGAGATTTTTAGTGTCTTAGTGATATGACAACAGACAAAATCTACAGTCACTCTTTAGATGCCCAGTACATTGTATTCAGACCACCAAAAATATTTTCTTCCTCAAGCAATAACTGATTATTATCCTGACTGGCAGGAAATAACCTGTAAATTATATCTATATCTAGCACATATGGAAGAAAAGCCATCAGATAGTATCAAACATGAAAAATTGGTTGCCTTGGTCTAGTAACAAAAAGTTTAGGCATAACATCTTTTAATTTGAGAAATGATGAAACCAGCAGTGGCAAGAATAACATTGCTAGTTTCCAGAAGCAGACATATTAGATTGAGAGGTAGGTCATTTGTCAGCCATCCCTGTAGATAAAATAAAATGGGAGACAAAAACATTTGCTCAGTATCACAAAGCCAGAGACTGCAGCACAGTATTCTGTGTCAGTATATGAGATTACATATTCTAAGGCATCTACCTCTTTTTCTGTGTATCTCTAGAGAAAACAAAGAAGGTCTCAAATTTCAGCATGCTCCACTGTCTCAAGTTCTGGCAGGGAGTTGTCTTTATACAGCTGACATCTGTATCCTTGAATGCCATTCATAAATTAGGCTTCTATCAAATAAAAGTGCCCCTAGGCATGTGCTGCTTAACAACTGCCCTTCAGAGGGGCTGAGCAATCTTCTGCAGGGTAGATTAAGCATTTTACAGTGCTCATAAGAAACCAATCTGAAAAATAGGTACCAAACCAATTAAATCACCTCTGTTGGTGGATCTCCTTTAGATCTTTAAAAACTTGCTGTGTGAAGTTCCTTTTGCAGTATTTTTTAGAAATTGTTTAGCTATAACTTTAGGTGATAGATGCAGGAAAGAAATGTAGTGGGCCATTTCAATTCTGCCTTTCTTCTTTATTTGGCGGTTGATCTTGAGTGCCCACAGAGCCCATTAAACTCATTTTGCTATAGCTTTACTATTGACATTTGAGATTAAATGCCAGGTTACGAAAGTATTTTTTTTTTAAGGACAATGATTTTTTTGTTTCAATACAGCATTGTCAGGACCACAGGACTGTAGCAGCCTGCTGTGGTGTGTTATTTCAATCATTTCCTCTTGCCTAGGGATAACATTTCTGATTAGCGTGGTTACTGCCCCTTTGTTACAAGGTTTATACAAAATTCAGCAGTGTTACTGCAGTTGAACTCCATGGAAGCTGTGGATGCTTGGCCCTGGCTTTTTCCTGTTTGCAGTGCTCATCTCCTCCTGTCTGATAAGCTACAAACCAGGAAAACTCCATCACCAAAGCAGTGGCGAATCTTGGTGCTACAGCACTACAGTAAAATATTTTTCAGTCGTAAAACAATGCTTTGCACATAGTATTCTCAGGCACCCAGCTGTCATTCAGTCTGAAAGAGATGGAGGCTGGAGACCTGGGGTGCTTTAGAGGCTGGTCCAAGAGTGCCCACCTGGATTGCCTCCCCACCACAGGCAGTGGGGATGGGTTAAAAAGGAGTTTCAGAGGCAGTGCCTCATGGTTTTACCTCTCATGTTGGTTCTGGGGCAGCATCCCAGCACATCTGTGTTAAGGCCTGGGAATATAGTATGTATCTTTCTACAAAATACCCAGGAGAGTCCATGGAAATGGACTGCTGCAAGTGTAGGATAGACATGTGTAAGTTAAACACATTTTCCAGTGTTTTTCCATGCTATGAAATGATCCAGAATTTTCAAGGGTGACGTGTGGTAGAAGAGGTCTTATAAGGTGTTTATATAACTGTGATTGTATGCAGCCTAATAATACACTTTCTGCTCTCCTGCTTGATGGAAGCTTTTCCTTGATGTCCACTGGATATTAAGCCATTTAGTGACTTGATGAGTAAGAACAAGGTGATTGCAGAAGTAGTGTTAGCCAGGTAAAAAGTGAGCACACATCTCTCTTTGCTGCTCTGCTTTCTGTTTAAGCAGTGCATTTAATTATAGGCATAGCCTTTGGTTTGCAGCAGATACCTGACAATGTCATCTGGAGTTTTCTGTTACAGCAAAGACTTTGCCTGAGGGTTTGCCTGAACAATGTTATATTTTGGATCCCACCCAGTGCCTAACAAAAGACCCTCAGGGAGCAAACCCAGCCCAGGTTCAGCATCTATTGCTGAAGTGACCTAGGACTAACAACTTGCCTGCAGCTTGGAGTGCAGTGCTTTCTTGGTGGCTTAAGAGAGAGGTTTTAGCCAAGACTGTGGCCGTCTTTCCTCTTGCTTTTTTGAGGTTACTGCAGTCTGCCTGGGCCTCCCACTGTAAATAGCATCTACACAAACCCTGTTGTCAGCTGTAACTTGAGGATTCATCCTTTCTGCTGCTCATTCATTCTCTGTGCTCCAAGATTATGTGCACATACAGATACAGCTTCCAGTTACAGTTTTGACTTCTGAATTTATAAATGAGTGTCAAACTTCTTGTGCTACTGCTGTTGCTGCCATCTTTCATCTCTACTGGGATGGGTCTTGTGACATTTGCAAGATTTTTGTTGCTTTGTTTCCTTCTTGAAGGATATCCAAGATAGTATTAAATACTTCTGAAATGGCTCCACAATGTGTTTCTGGTATGTTTATAGACCTATGGTTTGGCTGGCTTTTTTTTTTTNAGATTTGTTCGATACAGTTGGAAGAAACAGAGTTCTTTATGGTGAACCCTGTCTTGCCCCATGGCAAGTTAACTACTGATCAGAAGCTACAGCTCTAGGCTCCAAACAGGAGAAATCCAGAATGTATTCTGAGGAAAGGCTAATTTACCAAGGATCAGTTCCAAGTCCTGCTGATGCCTGGTTTTCTGTCTCTGGCATCGATAATTGGCCTGGGCAATGTATAGCTGTTTGTATCTCACACCATGCACTGCTTTATTTCTCTGGTAAAGGTTGACTGTTTAACTGATTAATTGTCCAATGCCAACAGACTAGATTTAGCAGTGGCAGCTCTTGGCTTTTGGGAAGATGCAGCACACTGACTTTATAAATGTAGCATCTGGCTTTTCCAATTTTAGTATGTGATAACATTTAAAGAGCTGGTCATGCTTCTGGAATTTTAAATACCAGATGGGAATTTTATATTCCCTGTATACTTTATTATGCCTAGTAAATACTGAAACAAGTGGTGGCTGTCTCAAAAAGAGGACTTGTGCTTTTCAACTCAAAAATGAGAGAGCATTTACTTCTGTTGCTACTTTTAGAACTCTCATTATCACCTTTGTCCCTTTACTGCCCTAAGCCTTGTTCATTTCCAGCATGTCTACTTATTGCTTCTATAACACCTTCTTTAGGGGCAAGGTGCTGCCTTCTTTTGTTGTCACAGGAGTTACACTTAAGAGAAAATGGCAGATAGGAACTAGGCTGTGCCCAGATCAAGTTTCTAATGTTCTCAAGCATTTTAATATAAACATAATTATTTTCAAATTAAATAAAACCTTTAGAGCCTTTAGTCTGCATTAGAAAAACAACAAGATAAAAAGCAAGCAGAATACAAGGCAAACAAAAATATTTAAATGCCAGTGAACTTCTGATGTTCTCACATACAAGTCAACTGTTTTGTGTTCTTTGTTATGCTTTACAAGCAGCACAGAAATAAACTTTATGTAGTCAAGATAAAGTGAGTCTCAGGTTCTCCTGAGAGAATCTAAGCTGCAGCCAGCACTGCATCTGCAGCTCCTGTGTGTCAACTGCTAGATCTAGTCTGCAGTGGAAAGAAAAATAATCTGTTTCTGATGAAATGGCTCTTTATGATGGGTGGTGTCAGTAGTGGAGATGCTGAGACATGTGTAAAAATAAACATGTATAATCCAATATAACAGCTCATTAGATAGTTGCAATAGTTGTTGATCAGTGCAACTGTAATATTTTCTTTAATTTTTTAGCTAAAGATCTGCATCTTCCTTAATGAGGATATTGCTTAGAGAGAAAATTAGTGATGAGAATTCTGATATAAATGGATCCCTCAGAATTACATAAATTTAGATTTGAATGTGTTTAGATGTCGAAAATGTTGGTTTAATTTTTAAAAAGAATAATTTAAAAGGCTTTGAAATAAATATATCTTTTTTTTTTCTTATCATGAATAGAAATGTAAGCACCACATAACTGGAGAAAGAGTGCCTGTTCATTTGAGATTTACAGCTCACTATTGCATGCTCAGAAATAAGACACTCATCTGACCTTCAAACCTTTAAATATTTGCTATTGTCTTCTGACATATAGGAATTGCTTTGAAAATATGAGATCACAAAAAGTGCATAATTAGCACAGAATTCTCTATATAAAGAGCATTAGTCTAGAATTGTCAGACTATAGTGCCTGTTCCTCATGATAAATCTGCTGCATACCCATTAAGTTATTCTAGAATTTTATAGGTAAGCAATTAAAATAAAAATGAAACTTGTGTTATCTGAGATTTTCAAATTTTGGTTTTGCTGAACAACATGAAAACAGGAATATTGAAAGAAAAGCCTTACATTCCTACATTTTACTGACCCTCATCCTTACTTTTAGCTTTTCTGCTAAATATAAAAAGATCTGACATAATAGAATGACAGGAAGTACATCTGACAAAACTCTCTCTTAAGTCTTGTTGAATAAAACATTTGGTGGAAATGGTTCTTGGCACCATCAGGTTAGCATTAGAAGTGTAATGGCTTTAAAGCAAGCCTAAACACCCCTTGACAAATGACAGTTCCAGATTTTAACATTAAGATTACAGATGCTGCTGAAGATATCAAAAGAAATGTGCCCAGCAGTTGTCTACTGCGCTTGCTCATGACAGTACTATTTGTCTGTCAGATCACCTGCACCAGTGATCTAACACTGATCATGCTGCCAATTTCTACATTATGAGAACTAGAAGCCTTGATCATTTAGTCAGTCACACAGCCAAGGTTCTTGCCTTTCTCTTTTATACAAGAAGTTCTCCTTTCAGATTTCTCTAGCATAGTTGGAGGGACCAGTTTGTTTGCGTTCTGAATTTATAAATTGTTTCCATTTATTTGATAAGTAAATCAGAAAAACCAGCCTATAAAAGCTATTTTATTTTGCTTATTTGTTTTCAATAAGAACCATGCTAAATACTATATAGATTTTGAAAGATGCAACCCTGGAAAAAATTCTCAGAACTACACTGAGTTGGACCTAGATGATCTTTAAGGTGCGTTCTAACCCAAAAAACTCTGTGTTTCTATGTTGAAGACTAATATAAGACAGTAAATTCCAGGCAATTATTTGGGCTTAGCTGCATATATTTCCCACACAGAGCTTTTGCATGTGGTTTGAAAAACCATAGACATGGGATGTGCTCAATTTGACTTCTGCTATGAACTAGTCAGTTTGTTTGCACAAGTGTTTTTTAGCCTTCCCCAGCCCCTGAAAGCCACACCACCAGGACACATTGTGTCCTTCAACCTCTGGTACTATGGGAAGAGTCTGTTCATTATGGGTAACTATGAATGCAGAATTCTTATCCATGGTTTTACATAATATATTCAGTCATCTTGAATTACTGTTAGTATTTTTCCAAAATGAATACAGCCTTTTTTTGTTGCTATATCCAAACACTTAAAGTGAAAGACTTCTAATATGGTCTCCTTGGCACCTGGTTATGCTCAGGAAGCATTCAAGGAGGATTAGAGTCACTGGAATAAGAATGAAAGTTCTGTTGTCACTTATTTTACATTTCTCTTGGAAAAGTTATCTTTCTGGGAGTGATTTTTCTCCACTTTTCAAAAAGGAATATCAACAAAACTTGGAAATTTGAATGTAGATTTCAAAGATTTATAATTAAAAATGTAAAATCAAGTTAATCGGGGAATTCTGTCCAAAATTGTCTTTTGTTTGGTTTGTTGATAACAGAGCTTGGAGATAAAATGAACAGAAGATTGCTTAAGTTGACAGATATACTTTTAGATTTAGAATTCTTTTAAAACATCAAAAGAAAATGCCTCATGTTGCTATTAAAAGCTCTGATATCAGGCAATTATTTAAAAGTAGGGATATTACTTATTCTGAGACAGTTATGGTCTCATTATCCTTATTAGACACAACCCTCATTGGAATCATCCTGAACTTTGCTTCTGTGACTAGTATGGGTTTGAATGAGACACTGATATTTTGAGGAGGCTCATTGTTACACTTCTGCTTTGCTCTGTCTTCCATCCCACTCCTTTATTGTGGCAGACCTATTTTCCAGTTTACTTTTGTTCCAAAAATCTATTCATTCTTTTTCTTTTTTAAGAGAAAAAAAAAAAAAAACAGAGGAGGAAAAAAATCTCAGTATCAAAGGAAATGAATATTTGTGTCTCAGGGAATACTCCCTTTTAAAAGTTACTTGAAAAACTTCAGTAAAACAAAACCTAAGATATACTCTTGGTGGCCTGTGGTGTATAAATACCTGTATTTTGGCCCAATCTGTTTCAAGCAAGTCTATTAACATGATCATAATGTATCTGACTTTTACATTGGTATAAAACAGCAGTCAAGTTAACTAGATGCTGAGTGTATTTAAACTGTAATTTCTCCTTACAGTAGGTCATGTGGTGAAATAATTTTTCCAGAGATCCCTCTCCCTGCCTTCTAATAACCTGGTTCTTGCTACTATTGTGATCAGAAAGTTCTTACAGAAGAGAATGTGAGAATACACCTTCATCTCTAACAATATTATTTCATGTAAGAGGAGCCTGGACAAGAAACCTCTCAGTACTCTGGAATACAAATCATGTATTAAATAGATACTTTTTTAAGGATACATTGCAGTTTTCTGTGTAGGACACCCTCAATGTTCCAAGGATAATAATTAATTGGTTATCTCTCAAGCTTATCCCACAGGACTTAATCATCTCCATTTTTGCAAATGCTACTTTCTTCTCCAAAGGTGCTTTTTTCCCAAATTTAATAAATTATTACCATAATTAATTTAAACATGGAGATTTGTTTGCAAGCTGCCCTTAGGCTGAAGTCTGTGGCTTCTTTTTCAGGCCTGTGTGTTTTTTTCAGGTGTTGCATACCTAAAATCATATCTGTTCTTTTGTCTGCTATATAATATCATCTCACAAACAGTTCTGCTTCTCTCTACAAACTTAGACTTACTTAGGAAATGCACTAATTCGTTTCCATTATCCTTCTACTTTGCATATTTTCCTCTCTACTTGTAGTTTTATGTAATTTGCTTTGCTGGGCTTTGGTTTTTTTCATTACACTGTGAGCTTTTAAGTTCAGGGATAGAACTTAATAGGATCTGATTCAATAAGATGCTGGCAGGTAGTACAGGACATAAATAGTTGAAGTAATTGTTCATAAATGCTCTTAATGCAAATATATCTCCAGTATTTACTGTAGAGCATTTTATTTCAAATTTTCTGTTTTGATCTCCAAGTTCCCTTTGTGTTAGACTCTTGCTCATCCAGCCTGTGAAGTTAAGAACTGAAAGTTCTGCTGCTGCCGCCAGGGGGTTGAGGGGAGATGTCACCAGCTAGAAGTCTGACTGAGTGGTTTTAATTGCTTTGAGCTACTAATTCGATGAACTGCCACATAGGACAGGTGTAATAGGATGGTTATTCAATGTTCCCCAGCTTTCAGATGTCCTTGTCATGTCTAAACAGAGCGCTGACTTTCCTGTCATCAAGTTTTGTGTTAGAATCTCAAACTTAGTCGTTCAAACCAAACAATTTTGTAAACTTTATGATGATGATTAAAGAGAAAAGAAGTTCTATGCTCCCCAGAACATTAATGACAGACCAGATATTTTCCATCCTAGAAATGAGGTTAAGCCCTTTGAAAGCCAAAGCATATCAATAGAAGTGAAATTGAGGTTTTCAGAGCAGACTGTCACATATAAAGCATATCACTCTGCAGTGATTTTATAATGTGGAATGTTTTAGAGTGCTATTGCAAACTTCATACTATCCTGAAGCATAAGCCACCACAGGCCTGCTATAGAAATGACCCTATTAGGGACAGCTGAACAAGTGACAAATCTGCACACAGATTGTCAAATAAAGTAGTACAAATTCTATGAGTGGCTGTGCTATTCAAACCTTTTAGTTTTGTGAAACACACTTCTCTGATGATGCTCATGTTGTTATTCCAATCACAGATTACATCCAATCACTTCAGGATTTTAAAGCTAGTCTGGGAAAACATCAGAAAACATAATTTATCATGCATTTGCAGTCTGCTGTAGTGACTGAATTGGCACAAGTTTCTTCCTCCTACAATTTTTTGGATCACTTTTACAATTTGGTCATGAATTTGGGAAGAGCAATGCCAAGCCATTCTACACTCTTCCCACAACTGTGCTGATGATGATTGCTATCTTTGCCAAAGGAGGATAGAACAAAATTTATTTTCCCAAAATTGGAGACCCATTTTAACAAGTTACAACCTGTTTTTGCACCTCAAACCAATCAGAGATATGCTGGAGCAAAATTCAGTGAACAGTCCTCACCAAATATTCTTCTGAGGTTACTAAGCCATTGGGTACTTGGCTTTTTTAAATATCATGATAAAGAAGTAATGACATTTCAGCATACAAAAATATTTAAATCCAGGCTTGAGATGTATGAAAGTTTTCATAATTTTAAAATCTTTATCTTCCTCTTCATGGCCAGGTAGTTTTGCAGAATGGAGTGAAAGGATATATAGTTACTTGTTTTTACTTTCTAACTTGCCAGTAAAAAAGTGTCACTGCTTTTCAGGATATAAAACTGTGCTGCAAAATTGGAGACTTGTGGAAGCTGTGGCATATTTTGTTTCTCAGACAGATCTGGACTTCGGTTTCTACTTTGTGGCTCCAGCACAGATGATGGGCAGGGAAAGCTTAACATTTGCCAGCAAAATACTCTTTTGCTTTAGCCAGCTGAGGTTGTGTCTGAGAGCTGACTTGTCCTTACTGTGACCTGCTTTATTCCTCTCAATTCTGTCTGAGGAAAATGGGTCTAAATTCTGCATATATTATCTAAAGCACTTTGAATGTTTGTTTCACATTATCATTGCAGTCTTACTGGAGCTGTTTTTAATCCTTTGCAAACATGGTTTAGTAGAAAGCATGGAGAAGAGAACAAAGTAATCCAATCTCCACGAGGATTTGCATCAGTGATGTAGGATAGGAAAAGGCCACATCCCCCACAGCTGTAGATCCCCAATTACAGGACTCGCCTTGTGCACTCTGGAGCAGCAGGAGCTGTCAAGCCTGCAGCTGCCCCCTGCACCACTGCTGTTGGCTCACAGAGCAGAAGTTGTGTTTGCTTTGACCCCTTCCTGAAGTTTGATTCCCAAAAGGATCTTCACCATGCAATGCCTGAGAGACGTGGTGGGTGGAGTGGCTACTTCCTTGCTTCTCCTCACTCTCAGGCTGTGCCCGTGTTGGAAGGCACCAGTAAATAGATGGCTGTGTGGGGAAGGCAGAGGCATGTTCCCTTTAAGCGTCTTTCAGTTTCCCCATCACTGAAGCCTGACAGAGAGTTCAGTATTTATAATTACTGTAATTTTCTGTTGCTGAGCTATAATGCAAAATGCCTATGTGGATATTTTTACACATTTACACTATTGTCTGGCAGTTGGGGACTTTGTAAAGATGTAACTTGTGAATTCTGGGTGATTTTATGAAGCCATTGTATCATGAATGCTTTGATATGCATGTGACCCATAATAAGCTGTTGAGGCAGAACAGGGCAGAGGGCTGGGTGAGGAGGAGCCTGCTCTTCGGAACATGGGTGTGAGGATGTGAAAATTCAGCCTCTAAAGATTGCCTGAAGAGCTTGGAGGAGTTATACCTGGTCATTGGAGTTGCAACAAGCAGTTGTATTCATTATTTAGTATTCTAATATTTGCCTTGAAACACTGTTTTATTGGTTAATTATATAGCATTCCTTTATGTGTTCTCTCTATATAGAAAATATTTCCAAAAAAGGTCATAATATTTCCTTTTCCATTCTCTGATTTAAATTAAACAGGAGAACGTTAATGTGCTGTAGCCATCTTTTAACCTTGCAGCAGAGCACTACGATAGCGTTAATATTTTTTGTGAACTCGATAATTTTGTTCAGGACCAAATTAAAATGCTACCAAATGAAAAACAGCAAAGCAGAACTCAGTAACTCATCACGTGTTACTGCTGCTCCTTTGACAAAATTATCTTCTTGCTCTAATGTAATAGGATCAGCTTTACCTCTCACTCCAAATGTCATCACATTGTAAATAGCACATACAGCATTCTGGATACATACTGTAATTGCACTTAGGCTTGACTCGTTCTTATGCTCCTCATTTCACTGAAGGCAAAGAGGTTATGTGGTTAAGTGAGAGCAAAATGTACTCTTTTCATGTAGACTAAAATGGCAAATTACAGCTTTGAGTGCTTCTGGGAACATAGTAAAAGTCACAATAAAATTTAATAATAATTTATGCATTGAGCTGAAATAGGAAACTTGGAGTGCTCAGGAATGTTACAGAAAATTGGAGTGACTAGTGTTGAATTTTGGTCCTGTTTCTTCATTGCATTTTCACCACCTCATTACAGCTCATTACAGAAATTGAGATCTGGTATTGCTTTTTACAAAAGACGAAAGCATTTTTTGTCAAGTGACAAAAATAAAAGTGTTGAACTCACTTTTTACCAGAAATAATTTTTTTTTAGAAATAGTTGAGGGGAATAAAATTATTTTTGTAAGATTGTTTATTTTTGAATATATATGTGGGCTGAAATTAATAATAATTCATAATAAAGTACCAGAACAGTCACTTACTTTATCTCCGTCATCATCAATCAAAATTGTTTTAAATCTGAATGAAAAGGGCTTGTGGTTTGCACAAGTCAGTACATGCTCATCTGCATTAGATGTTCAACCAAGACTTGGCTTTTTCCTATCCTAGCTTTTTCTGTTCATACTATGGTTTTTTTTCCTGTGACACATCAAATAAAATGGAAGATTATATCCTCAGATTCTAGCACCCAATCTAACTGTGAAAAATCACCAAGATGTAAGTTTTAAAGACCAGCTTGTAGGATATCTACTAGCATTTTTTATCTAGGAGTACAGAGCACTAACAGCATTTGTGATTTATTAGGCACTGCAAAGAAGAGGCTGGTTTCTTAAGCACACTGCAACACTTGTCTGTCCCAGGCCAGAGCTGGCTCTTGGGCTACTGCTGAATTTTCAGTTTAGTGGGGTAGATGCTGCATCCTCTGTGGGGGTGGCGAAGTCAATGTCCTGATGATGAAGTGAGGAAGGCTTAGACAGCCTCTGGGAAGCAGTACTTGGTATGATGGGACAGGTGATGCTCTGGGGCATGGGAGGGAAATGGTGAAATAAGGATTTTGTGTAGACCTCAGAAATCTGGGGAGTTTGGTTTAAGGTATAACTTATGGTAAACCAAACTGAGATATGAAAATGAATTGGTAGTGTGCCAAAAGTTACAGGGATCAATGTTGATTTTCAATAGAAAGGCATGATTATCTCCTTTTCTTTATGTCTTCAGCTTTATGTAGAAAAAAACCAATCTGGTTGTAACTATCAGTGTAATATTTCTGCAATAGTGAATATTGCATAGAAAAAACTGGGCGGATCAACTGCACTGGCTTACCTCTAGAAAAGTAACTAATTCTTATACCACAGTGCAGGACCTCCCAGTGAGTGGGTTTGTAGCATTGACACGGTTTTGCGTGTGCAAAAAGTGGAACATGGCACCCTTTGGGTCCAATTGCTTTCTCCTGCACTCTCAGAAGCCGTGTGGAGCTTTCTGAATGCTAGGGAAGGATAGTTCTTTATGGGCAACTTAGTTCCTTTAAAAGCCATAGAGCAAATAAATGCTGCTAACTATGGCTCTACTTTACACCTCAGAGAGACCAGTTGTAGGCTGGTTAAATGGATGGAAGGAAAATGTAGCTTTTTCTTGTAGCTTGGCCACAAGAAAAATAAATCCTTTAATTGATTAGGTCTAGGGGACCTCAGGGACGCCTCCTTGGATGAAAACGGAATGTTGTCATTTACAGCAGAGATAGGAAATCTGATCTAACACAGCTAAAACAAATCAGGAGCCTCAGGGATTCAAGTTAAAACTAAATTTAGAGGTAAATGTGAACAGCTTAAGCTGTGGAGGGCCAAAATTTGTATGCTCTAAGGCTTTATTCATTCCCAAGCTGGTATATGGGCCAAACCATTATAATTATACTTTCCATGAAGAGCAGCTTTCTTGGAAACTCTGCTCAATGACACCCAGCTTTCTCACTGGCTTTTTTAGCTGACCCCTCCACCTAGCTGCCAAATCTGCCAGGCAGATAGGTAAAGTCAGGGTGCTGAACTGATTTGTTGGCAGTTGTTAGTTGAAATGAATACAAGTTGGTGAGGACACGGGAAGCAACAACAATAAAAGCAGCCACATCTTCCTATACATTGGAAATTGAGGAAATCATGGGTTAAAGTTGCAGTTTTCAGGGAATGCTCTTGAATTCTTTCAGCTGCATTTTGGAGAGGAAACTGAACAATATATTCTTTATCCACTAAGAGCAGCCTGGAGTACTGTTGATAATATAAGCAAAAATCTAAAATCAGTTACTATGCCCATAATACCAAGTATTAAAGGCTTTTTATGTCTCTCCTTCCCATACTAATGTTTATAGCTTTACTACAAGCGTTCAGGTTCAAGCCCCCAGGAGGATTCTCCTGGCAGGCAGAAATTGATGCAGCTGCCTCTTGCAGGTGCTTGTAAACATCTTGTGTTGGTCATGGGGCTGCGGCAGGTGAGCAGGGTGGTTGGGTGTGGTGAGTTACAGTCTCCACTGATGACCTCGTGGGAGGACCAGAGCCACCTGGAACAGATGAGTGCAGACAGCTTTCATGTGTTCGAGGGGTGGGGCAGGGAAGCAGGCCCCGCCCGCTGTGGTGTAGCTGCAGGGAAGCCTCGGGGTCTGTGGGAGAGGGGAGTGCTGTGCACAGCAGCAGATCAGAAATGCGAGGGAGGGAAGAACCAGCTACACTGCACTGGGTGGTTTTACCTCACTGTGGGGTACCCAGCTTGTGGTTGCACAACTATGAAAGAGTAAAGGATTAGCTCGTTCATATTAATTATCCACCCGTGTTTGTGTGGGGCAGTATAAATCACTGAACCTATGGGTCATTACTTATATAACATACTTGTATGTCTATGTACCTATAGAGAGAGCTCTCTGTAAGTATGTAAATACCAATGGTTTGCCATTGCTAAATGATGTCACCCTTTAGTTTGAACTTTGAAATTGATTCCCCCCCCAACTAGGATTTTAATGAGCCCATAGGAAATGCTTGCTTTTCAGAAAGTCTGTGATTTTTACAACAGTTTTCTCTGAATTAATTTTCAGAAACTGATCTTGACCTCATTTTCCAGACCTTGAAAAAAATGAAACTGAAGCAGTTGACAGCTACGTGTAAATGATGGCTTTGCACAATAATTTATTAGTTAATTTTTCCTACTTGGAGATGACTCTCCTTGTACATGAGGGTTATTAGTATTTTTCTGTTATCTGCATTTTCCATTTAGTCATTATAAACAAGCTATTAGTGTTCTGTACATTGCTGTAGTCACATAAAATTTATTTTGTTTTTGTGAAGCTGTTAATTATTTTTCTGCACAAGGTTTTTGTGGGCCTGCAGGAAAGAATGGTTCTGGTTTTGATTTATTTTGAAGTAAGATTCCTGAGGGCTGGATTCAATAATACAATCCATTTGTCTTAAGCACTGCAAAGGCTCATGGCAAAGCTCTAAAAATCAATTTTTTGAGAGACAGAGAGAAGACGTATAGCTGTACAGTGGTTTTAGCAGTTCAGAACTGTGAGGTATTTTTTTTAACCAGTCTTTAAATGGTTATAGGTTTGTTTGTTTTAATAGGGTTATAACCAAATATTTAAGTCTCAGAATATAGCCCCTGTAGATAGAAAAAAGTTGACATTGTTTATAAAAGCAAATAAGACTTATTAATGAATTGAAAAAAAAATCCCATCAAAGCATGTTGATTAGAGTGTAAGATCTCTTCCACAGAACTGAACATAAAAACAGAGCTAGAATGTGATATTAACTAGAAACCATTTAATGCTGTGGTTCCATTTTGACTAAATACAAGATATGAGTGGCCTGGCTGTCAAAAAGTGAACTTGGAAGCAAATTGTGGGATAATTTGAAAGGCTGGTGCCACAGCACACGTGCAGAGATGGGGGGGAGGGGGAAGGAGATATTTTAGTCTTGATGGTGTCGCCTTGAATTCAGGTGTCTCCCCAGCGCAGAGCTGCTCTCAGTACAAGCTCAGCTGATGGCTGGGACAGAGCAACCTCTGCATCCTCCGCAGGGTCTCTGACAGCAGACCCTGCCTGCCCCTCTGCTGGGAGCTTTGCCTGTGCCTGGCCCCTCTCTGGAGCTCTCCCAGGCCACTGCCAGGGAGGAGGAAGGTGCTGGCCCCTTCTTGGGGGCCCAGCCAAAAGCTGGTGCTCAAGTGGCCGTGTTTGGTCACCAGCACAGTGTGAGCCCCATCTCACAGGGTCAAATCAAATTATAGAGGTTTTTAAAGTAAGTCACTTCGTGAAATTTCCAAATTTGTGATGCAGGTTTGGGAATGAAAATAAGATTCAGGGTCATTTGAGATATCCAGCCCTTTCTCTAGGGAGAGAAGTTGTGGTGTGAGACAGGTTGCTTATAGATTTGAGTAAGGCCTGACTGTAATAATCCTAAGAAACAAACAGTGAAAATGTTATGGATAATGTTATGCAAAACAGAATGAAGGAACTGAAATGTGGTTCTGACTTGCAATCCAACAGGGGATATACCAAAAGATTGTTTTGCTTTGCTACTGTGGAACAAAGACCGGATGTGCAATGTGTATTGGTTATATTTTGCATAAATCCTTAAAATGTTACTATTGGAGTGGATTTGCTTGAACAGAATAGAGATATGTTCAGTTCATGGAAAGATTTCACAAAATTCATTTATAACAAAGCTGAAAAATAATTTAAGTAGACTTTTTATTAAACATGAGAGACCTAATCTGTGCTTCAAAAATCTATTTGCATGGTTTGAGGGAACTTCTGGGACCAAAAGATGGTGAAAAAGAGGCTTAAAAGTAGAGAATTATACAGTAGTAAGACTTTAAAAAGATACTGAATTTAATCCTATAAATCCTGTGGGAGTTACAAGACTGGACTTCAGCCAATAAAGTTTTTGTTGCCCCATTAAAGTAATTCTTGTATATTTATGGAGGAGATCTGAAGGTTTATGTTTTCAAATTCCATTCCTGTATAAAAATACCATCTCTGAATGGAAGTCTGTGATCAGGGATTCATCCAAATACAGGTTAAATGACCCTGCTGTCTTCCCCTTCTTGCAGAGCTGCCCAGGCTGAGGACAGGGGCTGGACAAAGCCAGTGCTAAAGAGCAGGTGAGGAGATAGGCCTTAGTGCTATTTTAGGGCAGGGAAAAATCAGATTAATCTGAAGTAATGATGCACCACCCTCAAACCATAAATTTACTGCAGGAAAGCATCCTTTCCTTTTTTCCCCCCACCTTCTCAGCTTGTCAGGCCTGGCACAGTGAATCTGTGTCTGGAGAGGTGAGATGGAGCCAGAGCCCTGGGCTGTGCCCAGGGGCTTCTGCCTGGCAGGCTGTGCCCCACTCCTGTACCAAACAATCCCATGCTGGGCTCGGGGTGGCTGTGTGGTGTGCTCTTGCCTGATGCCTGTCACCACTTGCAGCTGGTTGGACACTCAGTATTGCTGAGGCCTCTCTTTTGAAATGGATCTCTATGGTTTTTTATTTATTTTGTGAACCTCATAACTGGTAGAGATGAAGCAACTCAAACAAACTTTCAGGATGAAAAGTAAACCAGTTCATGTACTGACTTGCTGCAGGGACTGCATAACTAAGGACAGGCACTTTTGCTTTCGTGTCACTCTTTTTAAAAGCGGGACGGATGCCATGTAAAAGTTGACATTTAGTAATATATTGTTTGCTAAATTATTAGTGGGTTTGCTCCCTGTTATCTTCTTATTTTTGAGGTGCTAACTGCTGGCAAATTATCCCTTTTTAGAATTGATAACTACTTTTAAAGTTTATAAAGACTTGTGAGTCATAGCAATACGTGGAATTACATATAAATGCTAAAAACTGACATTTTAGTTTGCCTAAAAATTATTAAAGTGAAATTCCTGGATATGTATCATCGTAGTCGTTCCTATAACTCATGGAATGAATACTTTACCTGATTAATGTGGTCTTTTTTCTGTTTGTGCAATATCAATATTTAAGTCATGATTTCTTAAGTGTTCATGTTTATTTGCCAAAATATCTTCTGAGTTCTGATCTCAAAGAACTGCAATTTAAAAAAAATTGTGTTGTGCTCCTTAATTGTGTCTCTTTGGATAAGCAAAACAGTACTGCTTTATTTTAATCACTGGATAAATTAGTGTTTCTAGAACTGGTTCGAGTATCTAACTTTACCATTTTATTTCTATGACTTCTCATACATTAATTTTGAACTTTTTCTTCTGTTTGTGCCAACAAGTACCTGAATATTCTAAAAAGAAAATGCTAAGTAGATTGGAAAAAATCAAAATGGTGATTTAGGCTCACTGGCAAATAAAGAACTGGCACTTTTTTGGAGAAATTACAGAGGAAAAAAGTAGGGTAATAAATGATACATTGGAGGTTAAACATTTACTTAGTTATCTCCTAATTAGTATTAAAATGGAAGAAATTCTGGAAATAATTCAGAAAATGTGAATTGAAAAAAGGATCAATTACTGTAACCCTTAGAAACTGAACCAAGTATTGAATTCATTTTATGCATTGATTATGAATTTCCTGTTGAGTACAGGAATGTTTCTACTGCTCTTAGTCTTAGACTGTTGATTTTTTTTTCCTTTTGGTGAAGGATTTTCATATATTCTTTTCTAGTTACCTATTTTATCAGTTAGGTCTCTGAAGTAGCCCTTACAGACTTGAACAACTTTGCAATATGATACCAATAATTTAGCAGTTGCTGAAGTAAAAAGAAGTTGGGGGTTTTGTTTGTTTTTACTTGGAAATTGTCAATTAAATTAGAGATGAAAATAATAATAATAAAAAAGACTATTATGACCTATGCTATTGAAATATGTTACTTATTATATATGTTATTTCAAATATATATAGAAATATCTGTCCTTTCAGATAAAAGGGTGGGGTTTCTTTGCAGAGGATCATCATATAAGTGGATCTTGCATTGATGCTTGACAACAGCCTGAAATGGGTTTGGGTTTGCTGGGATAATTGGGAACTGTGCTGGCTTGTGGGTGCATCTCTAGGTGTCTTTGTTTGTGGAATTCTACCCTGGGGTATTCCAACAAGTCAATTTTAGAAATTTCTGATTCTTGCATAAATATTTCCTTAAATATTTACTATGCAAAAATTGAAGGAAGGTAACTTTATTTTCATTATCCTCTCATGTAGATTTGCTTATTCATATTACACCTGTCTCACTTGGAGCCATGGGACACAATGACCACTGATGCCCTACTTCTTCTGTGAACATCATCTAAAGGACACTTCACAGACAAAATGCCTTTCATGTCCTCAGGCCCCACTTCAAATCGGAAAATCTAAAGCATCAGGTGAGTCTGAATGAATGACTGCTATACTATCAGATATATATATATCACAGTTAGGAAGCCAAGAACAAATGCAACTGTTTCCTGGGCAGTGAGGCTTGAGATTAAAGGCTGATGTCCAAATGTAAGAATCCAATTACCAAGTGACTTATGTCTGTGGTACGAAATCAAAATGCTCCTATTTCAGTTACATATTCCAGCACTGTGTGGGTTCCTCTCCTTGTAAACTACAGAAGAATTTTTTATGAGTAGTTAAATGTGTATCTGGAATAACAATGTGTGGTGTTATAAAGAAATGGCATATGAGAAATAGTGTACAAATGGTGCTTTCTTCCACTTCATGTTTTCCACACTAAAAACTATATACCAGTTTTTAGTGGTGCAGGTTAATATGGATACTGACTGCAGTTTCATAGCTTCTGATAAGTCTGGGGATAAGCCAACTCAGTAGTTACACATTGGGTAGGAGAAGCATGTTCTTGAGAGGATTCTTGCAGTATCAGACTGCTGCATTTTGCAATGGTAACCAATTCTCCACAGTCTAATGATGCTTTGGACATTCCTGTGATGTTTTTTCTAAACCTAAGGTAAATAAAGGGGAAATTGTATGGTTCCTTTGTGATATGTTCCTTGAGGAGTGAACCTATGAAGCTTAGAGATTGCTTTATGAGAGGAATGTGGTTAAGTTAAAGACTTGAGAGATTTTGGTGGGGGAAAGACTTGAAGGTTATAGACTAATTTAGATAGAGGCTTATTTCACAGGTCATTTATTCGGATGATTGGGATTTTACAAAAGGAGTCTGGGGAAATACATTAATTTCTTTGAAGTGACTAAAGTGTATGGTTTTATGAACTCACTTTATTGCATAATGCACCTTTCTGATTTCCTTTTAACAGCTCCCCAGAATGTATTCATAACTGATAGGATCATGCCTAAGCTCAGTATCTAAACACACATGTTCATTGCCTGCATGTAATAATAAATGATAATGGAAGAAGAGTATTGAGCTGTTAGTTGAAGAGATTAGAAACCTCTTCTTTGATGACCAAGAATAAGATGGAAGATAACAGAATTCACACACCTGTTTATCTTTACAGAAACTTTGGGCATAGATTATGAGACACATACATGTAGAGAGGGAAAAATTTGGGACATATGGTGGCCTTTCAAACAATGTAGAGAATGTGCATTTAAATGTACTTACATATATGACTGTAAAGTTAACCAAAACACCAAATAAAAAAACTCAACCAGATGTGACCCTATGTGCCTTGTAAACCCTACTGAATAACTGCTTTTATTGCTTTGCACACAGTGCCTTGCTATATGTGATTATGGAGATCTTATATCACATTAGGGTAATCTGAAAATATTACCCTAATGTGAAAAACATTTTCCTAACAGAAAAGAGCTCTTTTTAAAATCAGCAAGTAAATACATCCCATGTTAACAGAACCTACATTATCTAAGCATGGCCTTGTGATTTTTATTATCATGGTTGCCTTCATCTTAAATTGTATAATTAAAATGTTCCCAATTACTAGCTTATTAGAAGGGGCTTTGAATGAAGCAGTTGAGAAATTTGGATAAGAAAATAGAACAATTTCATGCTTTCATTGTTGTTTATTCTTAGTGATGCTTGCTTCATCCTCACAAGCTATCACTGTGTGGTCAGTTTGCTTTGTTGTAAGGCTCTGTTCTCATCTTGTCATGACATCTGCCTGCAGTCTGTGTTATGGATTTCACTATAGTGTCATTCTTCCTGATGCTGTCAAAGTCTCTTTTTTAAAAAAGTACAATTCAGAAAGTAACAAACATGAGAGTTAGTGATCATAGGCTTTTATGTGAGTTTTGCTTTGCTAGATTTTCTGGGTTTATACCATGAAACAAAACTTCATAAGAGAGCATGTAGTTACTTTGACCTCTCCTGACTCTGCTATTTTCCAGCATTGCTGCAAAAATTTACAGTGAATGAGAACCTCCTGAAAATATTCAGTGTCAGTATTAGCTACCACAGTACCGTTGGCTCTATAAGGCTGCCAGAGACTAAACTCCATGTTTTTCTGTTCCTTTCCTGCTGCAATTGCATTTTCTGAAATTAAGACCACCAAATTTTCTAGGGAAAAATATAAGATTTCATGCTAAATTTTACCTTACTTCACTCTTCCTGTTATAATTTAGGGAAATATACTCAAGAGACTGAGAGGGTGATTCACATAGGGTGTCAGATGGAAATGAAAACCAAAAATTTTGGCTCTGAATTCATGCATGAGATTGTCAACCCTTATAGATATACCCTTTTCTATTGCTGGTACTGCTCGTACTGTTCACTATGGCTTATGAAAAAGCATAATACAGAGAATGACCTGATTCTTTTTTTAACCCTTTTTCCTTCTTTATACCTGGTAATTCATTCTTTCAAACCCCTTCTGCTTAAACTTCAGCTTTTAAAATTCCCAGTAGAAAATTTTTTTCTGCCAATTAATGCACCAAAAGTAGATTGAGTTTGTCTTTGGATATAAACTGCATGAATCCCTGTCTATACAGAACAATTCATAAACTCCTCTGTAAAAGGAAGATGGATAAAAATGCAAGATGGGGGAAGGAGCACAAAGTCATAGGGAAGAGAGAGGACAGACTTTCTTGATTTAACCATCCAAAGTATGGAAGGTTTTGCAATACTCTTTTTTCAAGAGTTTCAGTTCATTGTTCCAAAATGACGGGTGTTTTAATTTCTGTGGTGGAGTTAATGTTCTTAATTTCCTAAGATTTCTGTTGATTCTTGAGATTCAGGAAAAAAAGATCAGTTCATTTTAAAATTTATATTTTCTCAATTTATTGAATAAATCATCCTGACAGGAGAGGAAATAGCTATCTCCCTGCTGTGGATATAAAAGATGCAATCATTCTGGTGAACCTCTGGATCTCATGCATGTTATTGTAATAGACTTTGTTACTGCTGAGACATGGAATAAAGCTTTCATCAAAAGTTTATTTTAAATGCACTGGTTTTTGAAGCCTAAAGTAAGTGTTAAAGTAATGAAATGTTTTATATTCAGCTTTAACAGTGGAGACTCATGGCAAAAAGGACATATTGCTGCATTCAGCGAGGTATTTTGTAATTCATATTACTTATGCTAGTCAGGGAGAATAAGAGATGCAGAGATAGCATAGAGATGTCTATGATTTTCCTTATTTTTTTTTTATGGTGTTTGTAGTAACTAATATGATTTAAAGATTTTTTTAAACAAATTATTATTAATATTGCAAACTTTATTATTATTAATGTTGAAACTTGACATTGTTCTGTTAAATATGAATTGTGAAGCTTAGCTTTGATTAATTTCAGCTTTGTTGTAACTTAGGGAGAGATTCCAAGCTCTGTGTAAAGTGTGCATCCTGCTGCTAAACCTGACTGTCTCAGCCTTTAAAAGTCCTTAATGTCAAGGTGGCTTCTATAAATAGCAACAGTAGTAGTCTAAACGGATGGGAACTGTCTGCTGTTCCCTAGAAGTTCACAGTCATTTCTTTCATTTATTGAGATGTTTTACCACTTCTTTAGAGAGGTGTGCCTCTATTCAGTCTGCTTGACATCTAAATTGTGGGCAATTATAAATAAACCTTTGGTTTAAGGGGAGGCATTAGGCAGACTGAGAAGTCAGTCCCATTGGACCATCTTCTACATAAAAACAGAGCTGAATTAATGGAGATTTGAATAGATGGACTGGTGAAAGCATAACTTATGAAAAATCAAATATAAACATTTCATTTTATGGGACTCTTAGAACTGGAAGTGCAGAGAATACTGGCAGATGACAGTGCCTGGAGGGGCTGGTATCTCATAAGGGTTGGAGATTCAATGCAGCCATCATTTGTACAACTTAGATTTTATTAAAATCAGCAGGCATTTTACCACTCATATTCACTACACTATTCCCTGTGCTATAAAAGCTCTCAGATAAGTACAGAGCATTTTTCAGATCTTACCATAAATTGTATTTCTGTGAGCTTGTTGCAGCACACAGTTTCTTCAGAATGTCAGTCATCCATAGCAAACCAAAGCATGTTATCAAACCTTTTGTCAAATGAGTATGCAGTGATGCACAAAGCATGTATTTTAGATTCCAGATTGTTAGGAGATTATGTAGGCTTACATGGACTAATATGAAAGTAAGCTCTTTCACATCTGTCCAGAAACTAATGTTATTTTTAAGTAACACTTCAGTATGCTTGGATGTTTTTTGCTGGCAATGCCTTTCCTACTGTTGCAGATATTTACAATGCTGTCTTTAGATGTCTGTAGCCACTGACAACAGAAAGTGTGAAAAGAGTCATGTAAATCAGGTCTAGTATGAAAAACACAGGTTGGAGTACTAGAAGTATTATGTGAAAGTAAGTAGAAGTTTAAAATTTAACATGCCATTGTTCCTGGAAATGTTTAATTTACGTAGACATAAGTTAAAAAGACAGAAAAAAAAGTCCGTCAAAAAAGCCAAGGAACACAAGGAACAAGAGAGTCCTAAATGTTTAGGTCCTGTGAGAGGTAAGCTGATTTCTGTTACACCATACATCAAAATAAATTTTAAAATTTCTTGGTAAATCCTCCTTTTCTAAGAACCTCGGAGGATTCTTCAGTCTCAGCTTTAGTTGCAGTCCTGACGTTGACACACAGGTAGATTCAGTAAAGGGGTGCAGTCAGCTACAAAAAAAAGAAACCTTTAGTCTGTTGCTGTGCAGTGTGGCATCCCAAATTGCCATCATCAGGATCATGCACTGAATTCAGTGCTTCACAGTGGTGGTCATGGTCTGTCTCTAAATGGTAAAGTAGGAGACACTGCACCAAAGGAAAGCTGCAGATCTCTTACCTGTTCTATGTTTGAGCCCTTCTGAGTTAAGAATATTAATCTGATTCTTTCTATTGTAAATATAAAAGAAATAGTCCTGAAAGTAAAAATTAGAGCTCCTTGGTCTTAGATGAGAGAGCTCACGGGCTACCAAGCTCTTCCTCACTTTGTTTGGTATCCATAAATCTCTCTGGAGAGTGCAAGAGTTTTAACTGGCCAGATGGGCACTGTGATATCATGTGCTATTGGAGACAGGCCTGGATTTAGGTTCACTCCAATGCATTTCACTTTGGAAAAGCAAGAGCATGATTCTGGACCGAGCTTAATTCCCAGGCTGATGAGCTGGACGAGCTGTTGGGCCAGGGCAGAGCACTGATGGTGGAGGGCAGGAGGACAGGCCTGGCTGTGAGCATGGCTGGTGTCACAAAAGGTCTTTATTAAACAGTAAACGGAACTCTTGGTACCCAGAGTTGCCAGTGTCTGTCAGAAATAATAATCTGAAAAAGGGAGATAGCTCCTGCTTTAATAAATATTATTCTCCAGATAAACATTTCCTAGAAGCTAAAACAGGAATATATTTTAGGAGATATTAATTGTGCTGTAAGGTTTCCTGCTGATTTGGTTTATGGCCTCTGTTCTTCTCTATCTACAAAACTTAGGTGGTCTTATATCATTCAATGGTTCAGTGATGTTTATGTAATTTAATAATTCTCAGATGTTCCTTGGGAAGTTGCACAGTAGGATAAATCTTACACGCGTTTCTGTACCATTTGCCAATAGGGAATTCCAGGCTTTCTAAAAAAAGTATTTTTCTAATAAAATGAAGATATGCCGGGAATGCTGATTTTATGATGATGGAGGCTGAATTAAAAGCTTTAGAATAGCTAGAGATGTATGTAAGTTACATGTGGTTACCCGTTTTCTCTTGAGTTTTTTTCCCCCCTCATAATTTCTGGATGAATCTCTTTCTTTGGCAGGCTCCCAGAACAGCAAGTAACTGTACTAGCTGTCGGACATATGCTGGTAAAACTGATTGTCTGTTCAGAAAATTTATATATTCCCTAAAACTTATTTTAAAAGGTCTTTTTGTTCACTCTCTCTCTTAAAAGCCAGTTTCAACAAGCATTACTGAGATTTTGATTTACTATTACGAGTGATGTTTTAAATGTGCTGGTGCTTTCACAGGAAGATGAAAAATACACCCTTGTGTTATTTTTTTTCCAACCCTTCCTGCGATTTCAGGTACAAAAGGCAGATTGTGCTTTTGCTCCACAAAGGCTTCTCTGAAATTCCCAATGACATTTAGGTAGGGATTAATATTTTGTTGATTATTTTTAGGCTAAGCATTACTAAATACCAAGTCTGAACGTGTCGCAAATCTTATTCAGAGATGATTCATTCTTATTATCTGTAAAAGGATCTGTCACTCCATAATTTCATTACAGTAAAATAATCAGCAGTTATATACCTGAACGGCATTAGAAAATACTAAGAATCTATGAATGCTGCAGCTTTGTTAGTAATAGGATTACTAAAATTCCGAGGGTTCTGTCCATCAATTGTTCTATAGAAAACAACAGAAGTGACAAATTTGGGGAATGCTGAATCGGTGCTGAAATATTTGCACTAGGAAAATGCCGATCTAAGTTTACAAATATTTTGTATTCATTAAGAATAAAGATATATGGGTATATAGAAAGATTGGGTATATAGAAAAATAATACTGTTAATCAGGCACTACACAATAGTGCCTCTTCATCCTTTTATTCAGACCTTTGAATTATGATTCATCCTGTAATATGGAGTTAGACAATCTTGACCAGCTACCCTGTAACCTTATATATTTTTGTCATGTTTGCTAAGTCAGCTAATAGTCTTTTTCAAATATCTTCTGTGCTGTTTGATAGAGAAGCAAACGCCTTTGTGGTTCAGTAGTGCAGATTTTTGGGTAATGAAATGTCTAATCTGTGTGCATTTAGATAAACTTAATGACAGATAAAAATAGAAAATACACAAAAATTACAGCCAATTGAGTAGCCTAAACATCCAGTCACTTGTGTTGGTGCCTTTTGCCTTATTGTTTAATTCTTCTAAATGCTATGTTGCTCCTGAAATACAGAAAGTTGAAGTTCTGTGTGATTTAAATTTTAATGGAAGGGATGTATAATGGCTGATTCTTAGCACCTCGACTGACATAATCCTCACATGCAGTGGGCAAAGTTTGATCCTTGGAACCATTGATTTGCATGAACTACCTATGCATTAATATGTAGCTAGAGGTACAATAGATGTGCTATGGGATGACATTATAATGACAATAAAAGACTCCAGGTGGCCTCTTTAGACAAACAGAGCTTTCAAATTAATACCTTGATACTACAGATGGAATGAAAAGAAAGACCTTTTCTCTAATAATGTGTACAAAACCTGATATTTTTAACTGCATACATGTGCAGTAAAATGAAACCTAATGTTGACATATTTCTGAAGTAAATGAAAAGATGATTATATCATTGCAGGTATTGACTAGTATGCATTTAAATAGCTTGCGGATTACACTCCTCTGAATGTATTCTACAGCAATTCTAGTTACTTTATATTCCTTTAGATTTACAAAGAAATTCTCTTCATCTCTTTTCCTAGTCTGTTTGCAAAATAGAAATACACCTCAATATAAAAAAAATTAAACCTTTCCAGTAAACATGACCATGCATCTGCCAGAAGCTACTCTGAGGTAGGATATGCATACATTATGGTTAACCACAACGTTATCAAGTGTTTTTAATCTCTACTTTTGTTCTGAGTCACTGTTCCATTAGTGACTTGTTTGATACTAACTCAACTTCTTGGGTCAAGGAGCCTGTGCAGACCTAAAAGTTTCCAACAGCTTTCTAAACAATTAATAATCTGTCTGTGCAAACCAGGAATTTTGGCTCTATGGAGACATGAAGTAGCATCATAAGTTTGAAATTAGAAAATAGCAAACAAAATTTTTATATCAAGGTAATCAGGCAAGTCAAGAGAGATGAAAGATGTTAAGTGCTCCCCATTTCTCATCTCACTGCTCACGCAGCTGTCTCAGCACCACCTTCAGCATGTTCTGCCACCGTAGTGGGAAATGTTTTCCTTCCTTGCCTATCATGCCCTGATGCAGTTTTAATTCTACAGTTATAGCCAATCCCTTTAAAATTAATACATCAGATTCTGTTTTCTTCTTCTGTAATGTTAGACCTGGGATATGTGCTTAAGCCATTTCCATTTAAGAAAGGCTCATGGCAAGAAAGGCTCATGGGGTCTGCAGTACTGACTTGGTAGCTTCAGTGCTTTGAATAGTGATTGAAACAACAGAACTCTCACAGCAAACTGGGAATAAGTAATGTTTGTGCATTGCATATTACTTAATTATTAAAGGGAACTTGAAACTGAGGGTACAATTGGTGGATGGTACTGCTCATCCTTGGCTACTGTGCAGCAATGTTTGCTGCCTGGAGGGAGAGTTTGACACAGGGTTCTGTGTGGGCAACTCTGTGAGTTTGTCATTGTTCTGCCCTTTGGTTATTTCGTAGTATGAATGTAGATTTGGTGTGCATTCAGAACTACACCAGATGCACCGAGAATTAAAATGGAATTGTCAAACTTTTTATTTCTTTTTAAATGAAACACTTTTCAGTTTCCTGGAGCATTTGTTGATACTCTAGGGGAGGATATATCTTTTGATGGTATTTCATCATTGTTGTTTTGTAATTGGGTAGGTATTAATCTAAACGCAATTTATTTTTGTGTTTCAGGATCACTGTGTTGTCCAAAATACTTAGGCTTTAGACTTCAGCTTTGAGCTTACATAGTAAGAGACATTGAGAACACTGTGATTAAGGTTAATTTTCATACCTGTCATGAATATTCATATATTATGGTCTTATGCCTTTGCAATGCACAGGAAATTATGGAATAAACTACAAGATACAAGTTCTGTTAGACCATTATTGTGCTAGCTTTACTGGAATAAAAATAACTATCTGCATAAACTTAAAAACATTCAGTTGTACTTTTATCTATAAAACTGAAAAGATTGCAGGATGTGCAGTTATTACTACGTCAAAGACACATTCCTACGTGTGTCTCTGAGTGTCAGTGTTGAATTGGTTCAAATTCTCTTTTGTTTTTTCTAAAATTTTTCTCTTAATAGGATTTCTCGTATGTATGTAAGGAAACAGTTGGTTTTCCTTGTCTTTCGATTTTGAAATATTTACTGGAGGTGGTAGAAATGCACATTATTTGCTGAAAATTAACAGCAGCAGTAGTCCTGTGCAATTAATTTCACCATGATATTTGGTTCAAAGTGAAGCAAAAAGTGAATTGCGTGTGAATCAGGAGTCCAGTTTTTGTTTCCGTAACTTTGCTTCAAATGCTTTTTCATATATTGCCAATGTATATTCTCCTAAGTGCAAACAGTTAATAGGTCAGCATATCTTAGCCTGAAAATATTTATCTATGTGTGATGGATACACAGTACACCTAGAAGGAGTGTCAGCTAGTTTATATCTGAACTGATGCATAGTTGACTTCTTTTTAACATAATCTTTCTTTAGTGTGTCTTCTCTTGGGCCAAAATCAATTTTGTATGGAAACTGTTTTACAGCTTGTGTGGAATGAACTTGTGCTCTTGATTTGTTTCCTAGTAAGGTGGTCTAGCTAAGTGACAGTGAAAGCTGCCTTTACCTGGCACATTTTATGGTCCTTTTGTCAAGATTAAAGAGATAAGAAAGGCAAATCCTCAGGCAGCTGCTAAACATGCAGAGTTTTTTAGATTACCAGTGAGAGATGAAGTGGATAAGTTTGATCCTCATGATGTAGTGTCTGTTCTGTAAACAAAGAAAATCTCTCATCCAGAGATGTTTGTTTGGACATTTTCTCCAAAAGATGTTTTCATATATGAAAACCCCAAAAATTTGAATGTATTTTGTAGCTTTTTTTGTAGCACAACCAGAAGATGTGCAGGCATTGTCAGAGAAATGCCAATCCTATATTTCATTATCCTGTCTTTAATGCAGAGCACACAGTTATGCTGTGCTGTATCTTTTATGGAGGTATCAGGGTGCTTTTTACAACTTGGGAAGAAGAAACAGGAGATTCAGCAGGACAGGAACTTTTCTATGTTCAGTAGCCAAAACAATAAAATCTGCCCTAGAATAACCACTTTCCAGCAGCAGTAATTCCAACAAAGACATAAAAGTACTGTTGAGCAGCTTATACGTGAATAGATAGGGATATAGAATTACCTCTTTTAAAAGAAGGGTGAAGGGTGGGGGAAAGGGATAGTGCTTGATGACTGCTATTGGCTGGGAAAATGCTGTATGTAAATGAATAGAAAGGAGTAATCACTGGTTGATGTGTTGTTAAGGTTTTTTTTGGGTTTTTTTGTTTAAATTTTTTTCTGTTTTCTAAGTTTATTGTAATGTGGAACTTCTTGAAATCTGCTTGTAAGTGGTGTATATACTTATCCTATTATTCATTAAAAGGATCACCTTGTTTAAAGCTTGGAAAATGTACCCTCTAAGTCCTAAGCCTCTTTTTTTTTGTAAATTGATTGTCAAAATTATCCACATATATGCATAGAAGTCCTGATATGTGAACAGAGATGGCCTTATGCTGTCAACACTGCTCTGGCCACAAGTTTAAAATACAAACTGCTATGAAGAGAACTAGCTCTGTCCCAGTGAAAACCTGTACAGTGTGTGAAAGGAAGGGACAAAGTCAACAGACAAAGAACTAATGCAATAAATAGAAATAGGTTGCCATACTAGCCTTACCAGAAGAGATCAGAAATTCCCACATGAGCTACCAAGGAGTTGTATGTTACCTGTAAGTGCTTTGGAACAATAAGGAAAGTATTAGACTGGCCATTAGCATGGTGTATTTCAGTGTACCACCAGGGATTATCATGGGTGAATATGCAACCTTGACATTGCTGAGAACTGGGCCTATCTATGGTTCTGTCTTGCACATTTCTGCAGTTCTCCTTAACATATAAAAGCATTCAGTGCTCATTTGGTACGTATGGATGCCAGTATCCTCTGAACTTGTATAAATAAACCAAGAAAATGCAGTTTCTTTCTAGGAGATACAACACTTGAGTAAAGTAAACTGTCACCTCTTTGCTCTGCAACGGAGGCATCACCATTATATTGAGCTGAAGATCAGTGCAGTTTGTTTTTGTCTGCCTAGCAAGCTGAAGAGCTATTTCATGCCAGAACTATGACCCTCTACAGAGGGCTAACCCCCCATATGCATACATAACTGCAATTTTAGTATAGCTTCTCAAGTTGCCATCATGAAAACTGTATTGGGTTTATTCTTTAATACCTTGATTACAATAGATTATTCAGTAGCAGAGAGACCAGGCACAGCTGAGAAACTTTTGCCTTGCTTGTGGCATCTGGACTGCTGTTCATAACATTGAGGAGGTACAAAATGATCTACTGATAATGTTTAACTTGGTCATGCAGAAGTTGGAAGGGGAGGAAAGAAAAAGACATATTAAGACATATTCCTCTGGTGCCTGATAAATCCTATTTAATCCTTCCAATTTATTTTCCTGCCTTTCAGAAGGCTATGTGAACCCATCATCAACATTTTCAATTTTTTCTTTAAATTAATGCAAGTAGTTGGTTTGTTGCATCTCCTGTGTTGGGAATTCTCCCATTTTTCTTTTCAGGTTTTCCAAGTCATCATTCAGAGCACTTGCTTTATGTGATTACTGTTCTGTTCTCACGTCCAAGATGCGATTTTAGTTTGAACTTGAACAGGGAATTTGCTTTTAGTAATGTAAACTAAGGTTGTTTCAGTTT
>VZTR01025917.1:450194-470288 GCA_013400775.1 Chaetops frenatus
TACTTGCAGAAACAATTAGATGATTTTTATCTTACAATCCAGGTGTGAACACTGAGTTAGAATGAAGTTTCTAATTTGTCTGAAACTTGTTACTCAGCTTTAGTGAGGATCACTGAGCAACACATCAGTGTTTTTTGTAGTTTTTAGGTATAGATATATGTAGTTTCAAAACTTTCCTCTTCATCTTGATGTGATTTTTTGGACATTCTTTTATCAAATAATCAGATATATGCCATGTTTTTTCTTTCTGAATGTAAGACTCTTTATCTATGTTAGTAATATATTTTAGCCTTGCCTCGCTAGTTAAATCTGTTTCTTGAAAGACTACTAGCATTAAATCTTACTAGAGCAAAAAATAGGGATTAGTGAAATTAGTGTTTTGAATGTGTTGCATCTTTTCAGAAATCCTAGTTGGCCTAACAGCATGTGTTGTGCTACTGATTAATTACAGTCATGGCACTACAGCTACCATGGAGACAGTACTTAGTGTTGAAGAATCATCAGCTTTCAGGCACTTAAAATCTTCCTGTTCATAAATATCACTCTGAAATTTTTAGTTTTCTATTTTTCATCTTAAAAGCAAAGTTCTTTATGGTTTTAGGGCCATTCAAGTCTTCTTTCCTACATCTGTTTCCCTCAACATAGAAATAGCCAAAATTCACTTCTCATTCTGTTCCCTACATATCCTTCCAGATGTTTTATTTGCCTCTCAGATAAAAGAAAAAAGATTTTACAGAAGAACCAAGGGTTCATTTATGCGTCTGAAGAAATTTACTCTAGTGTAAAAGTTGGAAAATTCAGCATGGCACTCAGAGAGGTAGGTTAGGCCAATTATTCAATGGATAGCCAGTCTAAGTGACAGAATGGGTTTTTTGTGACCATGTGGCTCTGTTAAACTGAATGTTTGGAATGGAGCTTCAAATAAATGTGTACCTGCTGCAGACTGATTTAGATTGACATATAAAAAGTGTACATTTGAGTATAATGCAGAATTCCAGGCAATGAGCAAATGGTGGTGATCTGTAGAGACAAATTATTTCTTCAGCTCTCAAGTGTTAACTGTCCAGTTAGAAAAGCCAAGATATCACTACAGTTGCATCCTAGAAAAGGTTTCTTTATGAGATATTCTGCAGGACCATCCTGAATAGTCTTTTCTCTGGAGGACTGTGAATGCAAAGGAATCCTAAAACAGCTACTTTGCTTCAGTACAAGGTTTGCCTTACACTACTGGAGCTTCTAAGGAGGCTGAGATGTCATTAATTACTGACTTATTTATGATCTACAGGTAGCTTTTTTACATTAGTTACTACATTTATGTAAAGTCTTATTTAGTTCTCAGCAAATTCTGTCAGGATCCTGCAGCTGACTGTGCTGTTGGATTTTTAGGAGTTGGATTTGTTAATTGTGTCTTTGTAGAGACAAAAAATTAATGCTATTCAGAGGTACAGAACTGCTCTGTGATCACCATTTTCGTACTGAAGTAGTTAGTTGGCACCTTTTGCCTCCCTTCTCAGTTAATCAGTCCCATACAAGTTACAGTCCACTGGTTCTTCAGTTCCTCTGCCCATTAAGCACAAGAAACTCATAAAGATGAACAGTCCTTGTTTATCATTTGCACGAATTACCTGCAGTGATATGAACTGGACAATGTTGGCATTTGGGAGCTCAGCAGAGTTGGTCCCTCTGGGCTGAAGGGTGTCCATGGCTGGTAGGAGACTTTTGAGAGACTCTCCCATTGCAGGAAGGTTCAGCTGCTGGCAGGGATATGATTCACCCCCAGACGTGGTGGCAGTTTTTGAGGTTAATTGTGTTTAATTGGATCTGACTCTGCATTGTCAGATAAACCAAATAATACTCTCATTTGAATTTGCTATCAAACTTCTAATTCTTGTTTTAAAAAAGCCAAAGAAATTGCATGAGACAAAGTCCTGCATTGTAATTACTGCTGGCATTTAAATTGAGTAAGGAAATTCAATTCCTATTTCACAGCTAAGTTTTGTTGGTTTTTTTTTTTAACAGAAAATTGGCCATAATGTATATATAGATTTAACTTCTAGCAGAAGTAGAAGAGCTTGAAGACATTTTTAGACATAAAAGAAAGCTTATGGGAAACATGAAGACACAATATTAAAATATATTACAAGATGATAAGAACAAAAAATTAGACAAAGGACAAAACTGTTGCCTTTTTTTTCAAATACATTGAGTTTGGAAAAAAGGAGTGTAGTGAGCTGTAATATCTGTGTGTATAAGAATTCATGCAGTCATATATAAAAATTACTTTTGCCTTTCTCAGTAAATACATTTTTATGAACTGCTACCATAGAAGTTAGGGGTAGGATTCTCATCAGCTTTAATGGCAGTGGAATCAGACATTAGTTGTACTTCAACATAAATATTTTCTAACTTCAGGCATTAGGATGAGGGATGTATGTTTATAGTGAATTCTTTCTGTATCATCATAGCCTCAGAACTCACTTTAGCATTATCTTGAAGCATTTGATAATTATTATTACTATTTCCTCATTTGAAGCTTTAAGGACATGTTTTCAAAGGATAAAGTCAGTGTGACTTTGAACACTTGTAGCTGCCTGCCACCTCCACACAAGCAGGCCCTCCTGCATGTGATAAATAACTTCTGCACAGCTGAGGGCTGTTGCAGTCACTTGCACCTTCCTCTGTAGGTGAAAAAACACTTAGCAATGTTTATGGAAACAGTAAGCCCACGGCAAGTCCTACTGCTGTAGGAAGGGAAATAGTAAACCTAGGAAAGGGCTATAGAAACTTGCACTTCAGTACTTTCAAGAATCTGTTTTATTATCTAGGAATGAAAGGAAAATACAAATTAAAATTAAGGCTTAAAATGTGTACCCTTGCTGTATACAAGTCTAACCTTTTCCAGTCTTTTTCCTTGTATTGTTCATTTCACCTTCACACAGGGAAACCCTGTATTATGTTCATCACCTAGGACTAGAGTAGTTGAATGGGGTCAAAGTGAGTTTGTTTCCTGCAAGAACTCAACAGCACTTAGGGTACCTTATGTCCATTTTTTCTGTATGGTAGTAGAAAATGGTAAAATTTTGCAGTAGGACTAGTGTTTGCCAAAAATGCTTTTCTTGCACAATATTCTCTCTGAGTTCTCTTGGTAAATGTATGTTGCCTCAATACATGCAAAAAACAATATTTATGTGTGGTACCATCACTACTTGAAAATGTTTGTAGTGGTTGTTTTTCACCTGTGGCAATCCAGAAGGTGAGGTTTCTCAAAGAGAGGGTGCATTTTATTAAAAATAACTGATATGGCTGAATAAAATAGATGTGCTTTTGGGAACATAATGTTTTCTAGTTTGTTGATTTATTTTTTCCCCCCAGCTATGTCAGTTGGTCCAATAAATCTATTCTCTCTGCCTTAAAACTTTGCCTCACATGTAACAGTTACATCATTCACAATCCAGTGTTTGGTATGGCAAGTCCCAGTGGTGTATGTTAATTTATAGCTAAGGGTAGTGTTTTGACTCTCTGAGCATGCCCTGTGTCATGTTATTAGATATATAATAGTAGGGATATATTAAAAGGTGCTGTGCTAGATATCAAGAGAGAAGTTTCCTAGGAAAAGCTGACAAGCTGCTATAGACTTTGTAAGAAGCAAAACCAGAGCTATAACATCCCTTAATGTAATTCAGCTACGATGATCAGATAACACTTACTTCAAGTTTTTTATCCATAATTAGGTTTCAATGAACAGTACTGAGAGGCTACTCCAAGTAATTACAATTATTTTCTTAACCAGACCTGTACTTTTGTTTTACACTGTGCATGCCATAGGGATTTATTTAGGTTTTATGGCAGCTACCTCAAAGGTACCATTCTTTTGCTATGGCACAAGTTACAGTAAATTTTACATTTGCAGGTCAGTGCAAGGTAGAGATAGAATTTCTTTTCTATCCACAGGTAATCATCATCCCTTTAAAAATTGCATTGTTGGTTTGTACAACCAAGGACATTTTATTGCTATCTCCCAGTCATGAGGATAGTAAAGGCAATTCATCAACACTGTGCTTGTGCACTGTTTCAAATGAAACTATCTGTTACACTAATTTCCTTGCAGAACAGGAAAAATGACAGATTGTATTTTCAAACTTTGCAAATTATTCTAAGATCCTGGTGTAGAAAGCATTTATGATCACAGTGGAAGAATAAGTTTTGAAAAGAAAGCAGAATTGAAAAAAATGTTGCAGCTGTAGATTTCTGTTATAGTTCTGGAATATAACTATTGAACTGTTTTTGGACATGTAGGAGCCCAAACAGAAATCAGAGTTATAATTGCAAAACATAAAATATTGTTGGGAAATTTCCCAGAGCCTTATACAGAGGAAGAATGAAATCCTGAATTCTCATTTTACTTCAATACTTGCTCAATGTGCATTCAAAAACCAAAATATTTTTCTGACCCTTGTTGAAAAGCCTCAACAGCCCACCAGCTGAAGTCCCTTGATGTGAGCATTTATATTTCTCAGAATAAGTTGCTGTTATCTGGTATAGATTCAAATACACAATGCCAAAATAAACTTTGGAATGTTTCTCTTCCTTCTCTCCTGTCCCTCGAGTTACCACAACTGGTAGGCAGACCTTAGTTGAAATTTTTTGTTGTTTCCCCTTAATTTTCCTTATTTATATTAGTGTGTTTTCCTGATTATGTTGTTATCCATTCCTGACACAGATGTAAACACTCTATCATCATCTATATTAAGCATGGATACTTTATAGAGATATTGCACAAAAAAGTACATGAAATCTAATACTGGCATGGCCATCTCCAGTGAAAGCACTGTTTTCTCTAATGCATCTTTTCAGATGATTTTGTACAGTGCTTATTTTGCATAAGCATTTTCTACTGAAAACCAGTAATTTATAACTTGGTACCAAAAATAACTATGATTTTCAAAGAAGGATGAAGACCATAGCTCAATGGTTTATTCCTTTATCCATCCTGCACAGGAGTTTGTGACAGTCCCTGAAGCTGGAGCAGTGGATTAAATTTTGCCAATATACATGAAGGCATGTGCTGTTCTCTCCATCCAAAATTTTGTAAAAGCATATGGTTGTCATAGAATGCAGTACCTAAAATTTAGCTGCTTTTTTCTTTTCCTTTGAAAAGGTTTGAGAAGATTAAGCATTTAATTTTGCTTGTTGTTTTCCTATACTTTGTGTTGTAACATCATTGAAAAACTGCAAAATAGATGTTGCTGGGTGGAGTAGACCCATAGGGAAAAACCTAAACATTTGTATCATGAGCATGAAACTGAATTAGTTTACCTAGTCTTAATAGGTGGGATGCAATCCTTTAGTTCTTGTGACTTTGTCAGAAGTTTTACCTGCAGCAAACAGCCTGTTCCTCAGTGCTTGGATACTTGATTTGAAACATCTGTCCTACTTAAACGCTAGACCAGATATGCTGTTACCATAAAATTCTGTTTCATAATGGAGTAAAATGAATTGCTGTAAGAACTCAGATTTTTTTTTTTTGAAAGCCAAGCCATTTCAAGAAATGTGTGACTCCATATTTGAAGGAAAAGATGAAAATGATAGTCTTATATACACCTGACTTAATATACTTGCTATTTTAGAGGCAGAAGGTAGTTGAAAAGGTTTGAGCATTGTTTTACACCACCATGCAGTGGAACTTGCTACAAAAATCCTCAAGACAATCCTCAAGTCAGCTGATGCATTTATATATTTTTGCTTGGTCCTGCATGGAGATTCTAGTTCAAACCCTGAAGCCAGTGGATCTTCAACAGGGCTAATTATTTCAGACCAAGCTATGCATCTTCTACTTTTGGAGCCAGATGAGCAGCTAGCTGAGATTTCTTTGCCTATAGTCTGTGGTAAGGAGCGTGTCTGCCTGTTGTTCTGGAAATCATCTTCAGCTGGTCCTAAATCTTGTCACTCAGTACTGCCTTGATGAAGACAAAACTGGGTTTACTTCAGAGGCTTATTTAGTAGTAGTCACTAAATTTTTGTTTAATGGCAGGTTTTAGAAAAAAAAATGAAAATATTTAAACCTGTAAATTCATATTAAGAAATGTGAAAGACCGTAAAGATAAGAGATATGTACATGCAAATACTTTATTTTGTACCCTGGTTCTGTCTTTTGTTCCATTAACACTATTGCAGTTGTGGAAAAAAAAAAAATTATGCCAGCTCTTTAACCCCTCTTTCTGTAGTCAAAGGCATCAGGTAAGTGTAAGACAACCAATTTTACATACTTTGCTACATCTTATTTAATTTACATGGGCAGTTAGACATATCAGCATGTGAGACGGCCACCTTCTTTTAGAAGAGTTTCTTAGGAGGGGATGCTGTTTCATAAATTGTCTGCAGCTGAGGCAGCCATGGGTGAAATGGCCTTTCTTATTAAATGTCACAAGATTTAATGTCACAGTATAATTGGGATGGAGGGATAACTGAGCGAGGCTCAACGTGCCTTTTCCTGCTAACACATTATTAATCTACAGGAGTGTTAAAATACGTCTTAAAAAGGTCCTATTCTACTGAAAATTGTTGACTCATAGGAAAAAAACTCCAATCTGTTTTATTGCAGAGCTCATGAACAACAATTATGGACTTCTTTCGCAGAGAATTTAATTTGGAAGTAAAATATACAGCAGAATGGGGCACAATAAGGAATTTATGAAACACATAGGCTTAACAAATTTTTTTTTAACCAGCAAAAACCTACATATCCTGCACCCAAACACCATAAAACAGGTAACAATTGAAAACTCATTTCCTTTTGAAGTCTCAGCATTTAACCCTCATTTACGAATTTTTTTTCAGTAATTCCACTTGATTTAATTTAACAAATAGTTTATTGATATATTGAATTCGTAGAGAATTATTAGTTAAGTACAACTAACCAGTTTGCTGATGAAGGTTTTTCTGTCTGAATAGAAAACCAGTGTAGAACATTAAAGACACTATTGTGTTGTGAAATTTTAGATTTTTCCATTGCATTTCAAGTAAAATACAGTAACAATAGAGAAGCCTTTTGCAGATGTAGTTATATTTCTGATGGTTACTTTTTGAAATATAGTTTTTTTTTATGGCAAGGATTATATCATAGAATCATGGACTTAGGTCAGAAAAGACCTCTAAGATCATCAGGTCCAGCCATTAACCCAGCACTGCCAAGTCCACCAATAAACTCTGTCCCTAAGAGCAACATCTACACGTCTTTTAAATACCTCCAGGGATAATGACTCAACCCCTTCCCTGGACAGCCTGTTCCAATGTCTGACCACCCATTCCATGAAGGATTTTTTTCCCAATATAGAATCTAAACCTTCCCTGACAAAACTTGAGGCTGTTTCCTCTTGTTTGTTTAGTTGAGAGCTCCCTCAGCTGCTCCTCACAGGGCTTGTGCTTCAGACCCTTCACCAGCTTTGTTACCCTTCTCAGCCCCTCAAGGTCCTTCCTGAACTGAGGGGCCCAGAACTGGACCCAGTACTCGAGGTGTGACCTCACCAGTGCTGAGTACAGGGGGACAGTCACTGTCCTGGTCCTGCTGCTCACACCATTCCGGATACAGGCCAGGGTGCCACTGGCCTGGGCCATCTGGGCACACGTTGGCTCTTGTTCAGCTGCTGTCAACCAGCACCCCCAGGTCCTCCTCCACTGGGCTGCAGCCACTCTGTCCCCAGCCTGTGGCACTGCATGGCGCTGTTGTGGCACAAGGGCAGGAGCTGGCACGTGGCCTTGTTGAAGTTCAGGCAATTGTTCTCAATCCAGCCTGTCCAGACCCCTCTCTAGAGCCATCCTGCCCTCCAGCAGATCAACTCTCCTGCCCAACTTGATGCTGTCACAATATATTTATATAATTTTTGGTAAGAAAACAATTCACATGAGAAAGCTGACTAAAAGTGTGAATTAGTTTCCAAATTTATCTATTATTAAATTCTATTTTCCATTAGTTCATTTTGAAACAAAGTTGAAAAAAAACCCCAAAATTCCAATACCCCTTTGTTACCGTTTCTCATTTGAAAAAAGTATTGAGAAGCAGTTAGACGACATTTATTTTATTTTCCCTCAGAAAGTGTTCTTGCCAAAGAACAACTTTGCAACACAAAGGCTACATTTCTACACAAAATTCAGAAATGTTTCTAACCAGAAATATTTTGCAAGGAAATTATACCCTCTAAACAAAACAATTACTTCCACTGAAAATTTGTGTGCCATTTTGCTGTGGTTCAGAGGGATACACGGTCTGTATGTGTTGGGGTTGTTTTCTTTCTTGCTGGGAGTATATGAAGTTTTTTATAGCCAATAACTTGAAGTACTTAGGAAGCTAAATCTTTATAAATGTTTTAGAAAAGCAAGTCTTACGTTTTAAGAGTAGAGACTCTAATTTCAAATGAAAAATAAAAGAAGGTTATCCAAGCAATATATTTTTGTATTCTTCCCTTCAGAGAAACAAAATAAACAAAGGATGGCTATACTGATTAATAAAATAATAAGATAGTAAAAATGTTTAGAATTTGATGCAAATTCCCTCACTTTCCAGTTCTTTTTGCCCATTTAACCATTTCCTCATCAATTATGTTCTGCATAATTTATCACATTACCTTAATCTATAATCACACTCTGAGTTTGCAGAATGTCTTAGTCATGCGGAATGGCTGAAATAAATTGCAGAGAACTTCAGAGTACTGCATTTTCTAAAATAGCTGCAGTAGAAAATAATGAAAAAATAGGTCCATCTGATACTATTTACAGGAGAGATTTATAATAATTCTTACAAAGTAAAAGTTGGTATTAAAAGATTTTTCAGATTTTTGCTTCCAGGAGGAAAGAATCAGAAAGAATCAGCAGCCAGTTTGATAGCACTATGCTGTTTTAATACCGTATCAATTCAAATGTATTCAGGCCTCCAAGGAAGTGGGATGCCTGGCAGAGCATGTAGGTAGATTCTGGAAGCTAATGTGTTATTCTGTTGAACTGTAGTGCAGCTTCCCCATCTGTCAGTTTTTTATAGGCTGAAAGAACTGAATGCAGCCAGCCTTAAATGACTAATTTCCGAGTGGCGATTCTGAGTAATGCACACTTATCAGGTATTCTGTCTTTCTTGTTGAACTGCCAGGCAGTAGCCCAGAGTTTACACATACTTTGCTTAGGATGCCTCTTTCTGCAAGAAGTAGCTGAGGGGAAATATCTGTAAGACATCTTCCACTGATGTAGTTCAGTCTGAAATATTGCATAGTTGAAATGCAGAAGTGTAACTCCCTACAGAAGGACCATATGGCAAACACAGTTGTTTCAAGGTACTCATAATTTACTGTGCAGTTCTCCTCCTGGTATCTGCAGTTTACCATTAGGGAAGATGAAGAACTTTGCATCAAAAAAAAAAAAAGGAAAAATATTATAAATCAGCTCTTTTATTCCAGCTGGCTAAAAAATTGCTTAAAAATTTTGGGCCAGCTTGTGTCCTTGTGAATTCAACTGGTAGAACACTCGTCAAAGTCAAATCCCAATGAGTTATAGACAAGGTTCTAGTGGTGGTTTTTTTTTTTTTTAAATCTTGGAACAATATAAATACTTAATACAAATTCTTTGTATTAAAAAAGAGAGGAGGAAGAGCTCAAGGTGCATTTTTCCTATAGGAAGGAATCATATGGCAAAGTATCTCAGCAGCAGCTCTTCGTGAAATAAGGGAGACAAACTAAAACTTGTTCTCAGAATTAAATTATTGCTAATTAAGCTCCCTATCTAGCATGAGAAAAAAAAGCCTTTTATTCTCCTGGATTCTTATCTCCACTAATAGTCATACAAATCCTAAGATAAAATCTGCTCTTGTAGAAACAATTTGTAACTGACATAGGCATATCAGGTAAACTTAAGAAAGCTGACAAAAAATTCTGGCAAAAATTATTTATTCAAATTGCACTAGTTCTCTATCTGAAAAAGCATCTGTGACTTCTTTTGTTTGGGATGGGTTTTTTTCTTTCGTTTTATGATGACATAGCTGCCTGCAGAACTATAAAGGCTTTAAGTGGCTATCAACAGCTTCCAAAATTTGAAGTACCTCTGAGAGGTCATTCTCAATATTACTTTGGGAATCAGATATGAAAAGCGGGAATAGAATGTCTTAAAAAGTTTATTAAAAGAAGATTTCCATTTTGCTTGAATTGATCCCAGTTTTTCTCAAAACATCATTCTCGCTCAGAACTACAAAAGCCTGAAACATTTCTGGATCTCCTGGGGCAACCTGTCAGGAGTCCAGACAGTGATCCTATCAATGTGACTTCCATTCAGTGAAAATTCATAAAATCCAAAACACTTCAAAAAACTACTTCTAGTTTATGAAATAGATCTTGAAAAAAATCTTTTTGCTGGAATACTTCCAAACAGTTCTGTTTATCATGGTTTCCAACATATCTGGGCATAGTTTGCCTAATTCACATAGGTGTCAGTGACATTTCTATTAAAAATGGTGAATCTGTAATTGTTCTCTTCAGTGTAGGCATGTAAATATGAGCTATGGAATTAGGTCTGGGCACATGATGACAATGTAGTTGTTAACTTTCCAGGATGAAAGAATTCAAGTGTTACACTCCTAGCACTGACAGTGTTCCAAGACTGGTTAGTTGTCTCTCACCAAGACCGTCAGTTTCAGGCAACTGTAAGCAAAGTTCAGATGAGTGATTGATTAATTACTGACTCAGTCATAGTCATAGGTACTGTCTCTTGTAAGAGTGGATAAACAGTTTTTCCATGAGAGGAGAGGGCATATTTGCCAGTGTTTGGTGCAAAGAAATGGTTCTGGCCATTGACACATTCAGTGAACATCAAGTCAAGTGCCACCTGGAGTAAAAGTCAGGCCTGCAACTCCCTTTCCCATGTGCCAAGGAAGTGCTTTGACCAGTTTAAATACTTGTGTGTTTTGAGTCCATGTTCTTCTAGGCTGAAGCCACAAAATTTAATTTCACTCTTGAAGAGACTGAACTTCAAGTGCACTAATTAATTAACTATTAGCAACTGATGTATGTTCTAGTGCTGGACAGGAAACCGCAGAGAGTATGGAACAATTACCTCCTGCTAGGAAGGCTCAGAGAAGCTTTTTTCTACTTATTAAAAATAAGTTATAGAAAGTGAGAAGGCATATGCACCTGATAAGCATAGCAATGATGTTAATATAGAAGCTGTGATACAGACATCTGTTGAAAACTTCTTATTATAACTGTGTGGTCTTTCCTGCTGTGAAATAATAGCAAATACTGATGAGCCTTCTATTGAAAATTGTAGTCAAACTCTTCCTGAGGTTTCTGGTGTTTTTTTCATGTGTAAGGCAGGAGTAGGAGAGAATTTTTAAACTGACAGTGTAGGCTAAAAGAATCTTGCTTCTTCTGAAGTTCAGGAATGAAGCTGCAAATGTAACCATAAATGTAGCAGCAGTAAAATGTTAAGTTTTTAACTTCTTCTATTAGATCAAATTCTCCAGCAGTACATCCATTACTATACTTACCATTAGCAGAAAAACAGAAAACCCACAATTCTAAAAACACATAGGTTTTAGAGTAAAGGTTATAGATGGTCTTTATTTCTGATGTTAAATTGTTCCAGAGCACAGTACATGTGCGGGAATTTATTCCCACTTCACTTTATAATAATATGAATTTATTCCCACTTCACTTTATAATAATATGATTAGTTTTCTGGACAGAACCACTAGAGTATACAACATCCTCTGAAAAGATGGAGTAGCTAACGGTTTAGTGAGAGCTTTTCTAACTGCTGTTCTGTCTGAGTTTATATAATATATGCAGACAACCTCAATTTCATTTGAACAAAAGAAGTATTTGTGTGGCCTATTCCTCTTTTCTGCTTCCTGTTCTGCTTGGTTTTGCTGTGCTCAATACTTACAGGTCCTATCCACAGTTAAAAAAAAAAGGAACAAACAATTCTTCAGAGCAGAAAATGTGTTTCAGCTTCTAAACTTTTGCATATATGTTCTGATGAGTTTTATGCTACTGAATGTATGCATATTTGAATTATCTTATGGCTCAAGGCATACTAAAACTGCTGGGTACTTAAGAAAGAGCAAGGCACACAGAAACTAGAGTTTACTTTAGGGAAATACCTAGTTCCCTTATGTGTTTATAAAATACTGTATTTTGAAAACAGTAATTGAATTACCAATATGGATTATATGATTTTACCAGAAGTTCTTAAGTCACAGAATATGGAAGGCCCACCTGATAAATTCAGTGTTGGATATAGGACTCTCTTAGTTGGTATTATCAAACCTGAGAGTTACCGACCAGTGCAATGGTTTGTCTGAGTAAGACATTAGAATTGGATCTACAGTCATTGTAATGCCTGAATTTGTGTTTTACAATAGCAAGATTAAAGTTTCATTAAATTGGATCAAAGAATAGGACTGAATTGCTTTTTTGAACTCCCTTGTCCTTTTCCATCAGATTACTGACAAACATGCTGTGTACTTCCTTCTTCTTAGTCATGATGTTTTACGTCATAATTGTGAATTTAATTTAATGTCTTTTTTTTTGTTTGTTTTTAAAATTTCATTTTCCACATAACATTGGGAATTGAAAAGAAATTAGAAGAAAAACAGTTGGTCTAAAAAGCCACCTAATCTATATTTAGCCAAAATTTACTTTGGGAATTGAGAAGCGGGTTAGGTTTCTATTTTAGTCCCAACTTATTCTGCACTTAGTTTCACCTGGTCTATACAGTCCCTGCCACAGTAGAACAAATGCTAATTAGAGCTGTGAAGTGCTAATATACAACAAATAACTAACAGCAGTATAGTGAAAGCATAAGAAAAAACATTTCTGAACAGATGGTCAGAAGGCCACAAGTAAAGTAAGTCAGAGAGGTTGTACATATATCTGTATAATTAACCAAACTTTCAAATTATGATTTTTCCAGTGAAACAAACAAATACATCTTTGGAGGTTCCCCTATCACCAGCAGTAATTTTCTGCTTTTGCAAACCTGCACAAACTAATCAAATAGTAGTAAGAAAGGTCTCAATCCTGTTCTCATTGACTTCATTCAGAATTTAGCATTGACTTGGAAATGATCACTACTGGATGGAGAATTAGTATATAAAATAGAATGTGTAACAGGTGGCAGTTTGGACTTGTAATTTTGCTAGAATTATAGTAATTTTTACTGTTGACTCTTTCCTTAACTTAGTTTGCTAAAATAATTCAGTGCTTTGTGATATAGGTTCTCATCTTACCTTGTATTACACTAGGATGACTTCCTTGTTTGGAAGAAAATTACAAGATTGAATTAGTAGAATATTCTTTATTTTGGAGATACGTTAGATGATTTGTCTAAGAGTAAACTAGAAAAGTAAAATTATCAGTAGATTTTAAGAGTATGTGGAAATAAGAGACAAAGCAGAAGAAACATTTATTTATAGTATTCTCATACAATTGTTATTCTCTGCATCAGAAAATGGAAGTCAAGGAGAGTCCTAGGCAAAAGCACTTATGCAAGTGAAATCAGTATGTCCCTTCCTAATTAAGTTAACTATAAAGCTCTTTCTCTGCTTTGTTCCTTTTTCCACTTTGTTAAAATTTATTGAATGATCAGTGACTCAGATCCTGACAATATAGATGTCTGTGTTAGAAATGCTCTGGCTTCCTGAGTGGCAGAGTTTTTATTAGTATACTTACATTTTTCAGGATTTATCTTATGAGCATGTTAATCTTCAGAGCCTGCTGCTTTCTCAGTTAAGGAACTTTAAAAGTTATTCTTTAAGTTTAATGTCACATAAAAAATATATACCCTTTCCAGTCTCTCACACCAAACTCTATGCACCATTTTGTTCTGAGTCAGACCACATTTTCAGCCAACTTTATCTTACATAGCTCTTTCTCTGTCATGGGCTCCTCTCTGCCAGTCATGATTCCTTCTCCCTTCCTATTGTGTTTTTTGGTTTTTTTCCCCCTCTTCAGACTGCAGGAAAAGGCTGGAGAAAAGGCCAAAGGTGAGGATACTTCTCAAGTTTGGAGGTGATTCTCCAAAAACCTCTATCTTTCCCTTTACTGAAAACTTCCCCTCCTCTCTTCCTACCATTCTGGGAAATGATCAGATGAGTCAGTTACTGCCTGCTGTGTACAGTCCAGCCAGCTGTGGCAGGACACTTGCAGCTGGATGGCCGTGCCAGGTGTCATTCCAGCTGGTGCTTGATACCAAGGAGCATGAGCTGCTTTTGCATCCCTTAAACATTGCAGCTTGCCCATCAAATACTGGGACAAAACCAATGTAACTGACATTAAAAACCATCTTTACTGATAAAGACCAAAACCCTCTGTAGTTTAGAAAAAAATGTTAACATGTAATTGAGTGATTTTAATGACTATAGAAATTGTAATTGTCCAGCTATACATACATGTAATGAGAGTGATTACCGTGCAACAATAAACCATCACTGCTATTATAAAACCATAAACTGTTATTCAATATACTATAAAATTCAAAATCTAATTGAATGGGTTAGTTTAGCGTAATTCCCACAAGCCATCATTCTTTAATATTGTGAAATGAATGGGAGGTTTGTGGAGCTATTAATTGTTACTGACAAGCAATAACCACTGGAATGAAACTCCAATTATCAGCAACCATTAGTCACATTTACTGTCATCTGCAATATCAAAAAAATAAAATATTCTAAACAGATAAAAGGAATTTATCTCTCTTATATTTTAACTCACTTTATAGAAATCAGATAGTCTTTTGCTGGGATAAACAGGGAATTACAAAAGGGTACTTTCAGTCCTACTCAGTCTCATATTTTCCAGTTTAAAAAACCCCTCCCACTTTACTGCATTTTGGTGGAGGCTTAGGTTCCATGCAGGTTTATTTCTATACAATTATGTACAATTTATAACATAACTGTTGCTAGCATGATGTTATTGCAGTCACTGTCTTTAAGAAATTCTAGAGATCATCTGAGCATGCAGTTCACTAATCTGTTCCAGGAATGCAATTAATGTTACTTTTAGGATGCAGCTTGATCAGATGTGGTGTTCTTGGAGATGAGGGCGTAAACAAAGGTGGCAGAGTCTTGCTCAGAAAACATTGTTCTATACTTTTCATCTTGTTCATTTTTCAGATTCTGTTGTTTACTTCAAATAATTGTTTTCCTTTGAACCTACACAGTATTTCAAAAACACAGATGTACATCTCTGGGAATAAGGGGATAGGAAGCTGTTCAGTACTAGTGAGTGGATTGGCCAAATGCACTGTGTAGACGTGGCAGTTAAAAGGCTTTGCTTGCAAAATGGGAACTGCTTACCAAAAATTTTCCCTGAAAATAACAAATAACAGTTTTGGACCATTAAGGGCATATTGTGGTCCTTACTCTCAAATGGTGTTCTGAACTAAAGAAAATCGTGCTGAGTGATCAGGATTTGAGATTTTGCCAGTTGTTTACCTTGAGTGTCTGTCAGCTTTTGCTGGCACAAAAAGACCTAGATTTAGAATGAGGAAGTGTTTTGGAAGCAGAATAAGGAAGAATTTGTAAGCACCGGCCCAAAATATGCTGTAAATAACTTCATTTAGAAAAAGCACTGAAATCCTAAATATTTTGTTGACTATACTGTTGTTCACTCATGGTTTCAACACTTCGTAATCCACTGAAGATAAAAGTACTCTAACACAAATCAGCAGAGCAGGTATAACATCTGTTCATAATGTACTGCAAATATCCAGCAGAGTATCTTTGTAGAAGAAACATATGAGAATTGAGGACTGACCTATATATCAAAAGAAGCCCTAAAATACACCCAAATTGTATTTGGCCTGGTAGGTCTGAGGCACCTCTAAGACACGGAGCAGTTGTTTAGTTTTCAAGTTTTTGAATAGAGGTGTATTTATAAAATTGGTTATAGTAGTGCCTCTGGAAGTGCAAGTCAGAGGTCGACCATACTAACAATTGTATTATTCCAGTTATTATTTATATAACCAGTTTATTATTTACATAACCAGTCTTCCAAATTTTCAAATACTGCATTTTCACCAAAACCAACGTGTGTAATTGACAGTATGGTTTCATAGTGTTCCGTGTACTCTTGAATAGGTCACATCCTTAGGATTCTGTCCTCTCTGAAATCCTCTTAAGGAACTGTGACTCGTCAACCTTGCTTCCTTAAAAACTGTGGTTGGATTAAAATACTTTATTTCTGATTTTCCTGCTGAATGTCATTGAATGTTCTTCCTCTGAAACACAGAAAATTCTTGTCCTATCAGCATTTTCTTAAACTAACTGAAGACATTGGAAGTGAACACATCTAAGATAATCAATGTTATACTATAGTACTGTCATGATCAATTAATAAAAAAAAAATAAGTTACTAAATGAATTGAACTAACAGAAAAAACTTCATCATGAGAAAACTTTGGAACATGATTCTTTCCTTGACTTCGACTCCCAAACGCTTCCATTTATCATTTTTTGGATGTTTTACTGAGTTGTTCAATGTGAAACTTAAATAGTTAGTAAATTTAGTAAAAAATACTAGTAGAAATAATAACCATGCTATGATAAGATTTTAGTCTGAAGAATTCATACTGACATTCCATTTCCCATATTTAATTAAACATTTCTATGTTTTCAGAAGAAATTACTAAGTAGTTTAAAAAGTTATTTTCCATTTCCAATTTAAAACTGCTGCACTGCAAATTTATCATAACTAATGCATTCATTTATGCTTGTTGTCAAGGTGACAAATTTTATCAGAATAGCAGAAATCAAACTATTTAAAATGTAGTTTTAAATTCTCAATGTATTAGGGTAAAGTAAACACTAATTCTGTCAAACACTAGTTATCTTCCATTAGTATGGAATTGAATTCATTCTTAGAAGAAAAAATATACATTACTCTGTCTTGTAGTAATAAACAGATTTCCTGTAAAAAAGATAATAATAGACAAATTTTGGTAATTTAGCAAGTGTATTTATGACACTGTGTCTTTAAACTTGAGCTATCATTTAACTCATATTCAAGATTCTTGCTTGCTTTAAAAGGAAGAACACCCTTGAGTATAGTAGTGAGAACTGGCTTTTTCTACCCCTTTCTCCCTCCCTCCCTCCCTCCCTCCCTTTCTTTATCTCTTACTGAATAATAACCCTGATTTAGTAACATCAGTAATTTTATATGGCTGCAACAGAAGCATGAATGGCACACACACTGAAATGTGTGAAAATGTCATAGATTTTGATAAGACAGTGGAGAATGTGTCATGAGTTGGTGTTATCATTGGCTGAGAAATGAAGATGGATGCAGTAATTTGCACAGCACTTGCAGCTTGGCTCCTCCTACCATCACTGGGCTGTAAGTATTTATAGATATAAACCAGTGCAGTGGCAAACCTTGAGCCTGGTAAACTGCACCCAGTGGGTTTTGGTAGTGATTACATATAGCAAGGGCCATACAGCCATGGTCCTTTATTCACTACACTGTGAGCTTCTGTTATCTTCAAATGGCATTGAGACACTTAAAGGACTTAGCAAAAAAAAAAAAAAATCTTCCTTATAGCTGATAAAAACTAACAGGAAAGCAAAGTGCATAACAAAGTGCATGGGAAATATTTGGAGTTACTAAAATTTATCTGTTTTAATCCTGCTAGAAGTCTGGCCAAAGGGAGCAATCTACTTTTTGGCTGCTCAAACTGAACACTTAAATAGAAAACAGATTTGAAGATGTCATCTGAAGTATTGCGTAATTATCATGAATAATTTGAAAATATTCTGTTCTTTTAACAGATCTTAAAAATGTCTCATTGAATTAACTATGGCATTTAGAGCCAAACTATTCCTAAAACCAGCAGGGCTGTATGTTTTTGGTATTTGGTATCACAAAATTTCTCATTTAGAATTTCAGTGGTGACTGAATAATAAGTCCCAAAGAATGGTCTAACCTTGGCTGGATTTTGTTTCAGTCAGACAATTCTGCTTGAGAATTCGGATATATTGTAAAGAGAAATTTTTAATTTGGAGTTGCTTGTTTTGAAATTTCTTAGGTCCTAGGGACAGCTCACTTACCTGATATCAAATGGACACAATAATTATTATTGCTTTACTTTAACAGTTTTCAGCAAATACCCTCCCACTTTATTGTTTTAGTAATTAATTTATTGGTTTTATTATATCTGTGCCTATGGACTCTCATTTAGAGGTTACTAATTAAATGTCTTCTTCAGCCTACCCCGTGTAAAATTATCTTTGATGTAAAACCATATTTTGGGAATATGTGTAGCATTGCACATAGCATTTGCTGACTTTTGAGTCAAACCTGCTTTAATGGTGTCTGTAGGCTTCTGCATATCGGGGCTGGCAATTTCTTCCTGTTTAAATATTCCTGATAGGGTTTATTACTTCTCAGTAGCTGGAAAGTAGTGTATTGCACTTTCAACTCTTTATTTAGTTTCATCTCCATTTCACTTACAGACCTTACTGATTTAATTACGAACTACACAATTTGCCCTCATTTTTCTATATGCCTTGAGTGTGTTCTGTTCTTTCAATTTTAGTGCCCTCCCCAAGGTAATACAAAATAATAACATAGCATATGGCAAATGGAATTAGCTGTAACACCATGCAGTGTCTTTTATCATGGAGCTTTTACAGTATGACATTCCCAAGTTTATAACTGATGAATACTGCATGTCCTAGAGAAACTCTAGCTGTATGATGCTGCTGCTGCCATTGGAGGCACCCTTGATAGTCTGCAAGCCTGCAGCAGCTATCAATCAACAACACACCAGCAATTGGCAGAATGTCTCAATGTGTGGCAGTCCTACCAAACTGCAAAAAGTTATCATGAGCACAGTATTATCATGAATTGTGCAACACATAATCAATAAGTTAACAATGATAATGAGTTTTGTATAGTTTGTGAGGCTTGGCTAAGGATTTTTGTTTGTTTTAATGTCTTTAGAGCTCTTGGAATTTCGTAAAATGTGTTTTTTCAGTAGTGAATTTCCATAGGTTTGGAGTCAGTCTTCTGAAACATGCTGTCTGGAAGCATTAGATGCTGTTCTATGAAAACTAAATACTAGCATAAGTAAGGATTTTGTAGATTTAAAGTACTTCTACAGGTCCAAACTCTAAAGGAATTTCTGTTTTGTGGATATACTAAATGGATATGATAAACTGATGGTGTTACTTAGGAATGCAAAAACCTGTGTGTAACAATTCCGTAATACTTCATGTGTGTTGCTATACCAGCATCTTAGGTTAGCTTTAGTTTTGTGAGTGGAGGGGAGAGGTATGATTAAGTAGATAGATCTGTAATGTTTAGCTATGATTTTTCTTTCCATATTCTGTTCGAAGCAAAAATATAATTTCAGTCTATTCTAAAAGTAAGTACATCTAAAAAGTAAAAAGGATGTTTCTATCATGAACAGTTTCATCAGGTAACATGCAGCTAGCCTAGTGTCCAGTTTGTTTTAGGGAATAGATNCTACTCCTCTCTGGTCATGCTTAGGCAATGTAAGTGTGCCCAAGCTCTAACCAAACTTTCCACCTGTCACCTGTAGGGAGGGAGGGGTGGGTGATAACAGATGGTGCTTTTCTGCAGTGTGCTTGTAATGCCCCAAGAGATCAGTCTGAGGACAGGACATTGTAAGGTTTGAGAACTTAGGGCTGTTGAAAAGGAACAGGAACACACATAGCACAACTCACTTTTACTCCTCTGTCAAACCACTACTCAATTGGCTTCCTGTAGCAACTAGTACTATGGTTTATTTAAAGGAAATTAAATGCAGGAAATGAATTTTATTAAAAGAAATGTAGGATACCAGTATAATAAATATTTGCACTGAGGGTAATGGCAATTTTGCTCAAAAAGTAAATTTGTTGTGTGAGTGGGGGTTGGTAGGGTATATGTATTTTGTGTGTAGATATGTCCTAGACACACATAGAAGGAATTCTCAGAAATACTAGGGAGGCAAGATAAACTATTTGGCACAATTCTTTGTACATTTTACACTTTACACAGAATCACTTAAATTCCTTACCTGATTTTTTAGAAACAGCTCCGTCTTTTTGTCCCTAATTTT
>VZTR01025917.1:482876-500950 GCA_013400775.1 Chaetops frenatus
ATAAAATAAAAAAAATCTGTAAGGCAAGTAACTGTCATTGATATAAGTGATGTTCTAATCTTTGTGCTGTTCAGGTGTTTTCCTGTTAGAATTGTTTTACCTTACTTTGCCTTGATCCTTTTAAAAGGATGATAAATCTCTAACAATGCCTTTCATACATACAAAATTACCTATCTAGCATCTCTTTTATACTTTTAAAATGCCCAGTCCTTTATGGTCCATATTCAGAACACTCAATAACTAAGTAAATTGTTTATGCATAACTTGCATTACTAACACTGGAGCGAGTGCTTAGTAGATCAGAAGCCCTCTGAATCACTACCCAAACTTAATTGTTTTGATGGAGGAACTTAATAGGCAAGCTTTTTTTTCTAGCAGTTTTCTTTCAATAGTAGTATAACAGTGGGACTTGTTCAATTGTCATTAGGGTGAGGTTTTTTGTAATTTTTTGTTTGATTTTGAGAAACAAAAGTTACAAGACCATTTTTTTGACTCAAGAAGCTTAGTCACTCATGAGAATATCTTACCTTTACTACTATAAAATTTACAGACCCAGTCATTATTGAAGCCATTAAGAAATTAAGTAAAATCAACCATGCTTGACTTACAAATACCCAAAATAATTTTTTTTTTAATACATAACTTCTTTTTCATTTCTAAATGATGGCTGTAATGTTCTCAGCAATGCAAAATTTAGATTTTTAAATTTGGGATGTGGGAGTTGAGAGAGAACAATGACGCATCCTACAAATGCAGTGCAAGATCTCAGTATTTTTAAGGTCATTTCTCCTTGTTATTAATATCACTGATGGCTGCCTAGAATCACTTAGATTTAATATAGTCTCACTAAGTTTCTGCTCCTCAGTACTACAGTAACACATTTGATTAACAGCATGAGTGGCATTTTTTAGAATTTCTAAAATCTAGAATTAAAAAGAAAGATAATGAAAACAAATGCTACTTTTCTATACACACAGTCATGGGTTGAATTATGGGGTTTTTCCTCTTAGGTTTGATTTTCATTTCTATGATTATTACATTGGGAAATTTTCTTTTAGCTATTTTTTTGGTGTGTGTGTGTGTCAGATGCTCAAGTGGTATAAGTTAGGTACATTGACTTCACTGACGGAGTACAGATTTGTATCCCCATGGAGAGCACAGATGTGTAACACAGCATAGAATAACACCTTTCTCATTTAGCAAAGGTTATCTAGCTTCATGGGAATTTCCAAGTCCTTAGTATCTTGGACTAAGGACTTAAACATTTGGTTGGAGCTTTGCCACTGCCTTCTCTGGAGCTAACGGGAAATATTTGTATTACTCAGTTTTAAGCTAGTGGCTCAGATCAGATGATTACATAGAAATTTAGAAAAGGTAAAGTTGATTTTTTATGGTCCAAGTCTCTATTTAACAAAAAAGAAAGAGCTATATTCTGTTAAGCTCTTTTTTGAAATTCAAATTATGTTGATACCTTAGGGAAATGTCTGACTAGAGGCTAACAGGGTTTGTATGAGCTCTAGATGATTAACCTACTTTATATTGCTCTCACCATCCTCCAGTGGTTAATCATTATCTTTATCAGTGTCTTCAACAATTAGATAAAACATCATTTATTTATTTTCTATATTTAGAAAAACTTAAGCTAATCTTATTTTTCCTTTATTTTCCATCATGCTTGGCATACAATGGAACATAGATAGAATTAATGTGAGACAAAACCCCCAGTCTCTATCCTTGACTAGATTCAGATGAGTTAATTCTTTACTGTCCCTCCAGTATCCATTACTGTGGAATCAGATGCTATGAGTTTCTAACTGGCAATGAACAAATTTTAAAATTCAGTCAGGCATTTTCTCACTCAGAATCTGGTTTATCAGCTGTTTTGTTTTTTTCCCTGGAGCATTAGACAACTGATTGGGAAGTACAGTATAAAGAATCCAGTCTGTTGTTGTGGTAGTTTTGTGATGCAGTTCTGAGTATGTGTGATGGTTAGATGGTGTGTTTCTACTCAGAAAACAATTACACTGAAGTAGGAGTACTGGGCAGCCAGTTATTATAGATGGGCTTTCTAATGGTGACGATATCATGGAGGCGAAAAAGGGTTTTTCAGGTTCATTTCTAGGCCTACCAGCTGCAACCCTGCAGCAACAACACAACTAGAAATATGTAATCTGTCTACTTTTCCATTCTTCTGTTTCAGGGATATAAATTTTGGTCTTCACCTTTTCAAGACAGTGTTTCAGAATGTTGTCAATTACTGGTGTTGCAGTGATTTTTTCCAATTACATGAGATTTTGCAGTGGCCAGTTCTGTTCTATGTGCAATGTATTTGCAATTTAAAGAGGAATTTGACAAAGGGACTTTTACTGACTCACTAGAAAATTTTCTTTCTGTGTCCTCACATTCTCCTATAATGTTTCTAGTATTTTAGTAAGAAAATACTGTTTCTTAAAACACTAGGCATGCTTAAACCATAATGCTACAAGTGATATTTTTAACTTTTCTTAAGACACTAAATTAACTAGAATTCAAAAGTATATTCTTTAACAGATTTTCGAAAAGGCCATATGTGTGTGAGAAAGGAACATACAGCTGTGCTTATCAGTGTGCCTTATCATCTTTTTTTTTTTTTTTTTTTTGGGAGAAAACTAAGTCAGCTTATTATTAAGTAGAAATACATTTAGACATTGCTGAGGAAATCTTTTGGAGGAAAATAAATATAAGCAGTTCATAAAATTGTTATTTATCAACCAGTCATTTACAAAGAAGTTTTATCTTTTCCACAAGGAATGCCATCATAATACCAGAATATGTAATTTCTTTCGAGAGAAGGTACTTATCTATGCCCAGTATCAGGGTAGAGTCAGCTTCTATGGCCTCAAATTAAGGAACCAATTATAATGAAGAAAATGCAATAGCTAGGAAAAAGCTAGGTTTTGACATATGCACATTTCTCGATTGGATAGCAGATCTGATTTTCATTCAACTATGTGCTGAATTCCATAAGAATACCTAATTCTTGTAATTCATGGGACTATCAGGCTAAAGAAAATAATTTTCTCTGGACTTCAGAAAATTACCTCAAGGCATTGTCAAGAATAATCCCCAGGAAGAGTTAGTCTTTTTTCTTTTTAGTTTTCCTGTACACCATTAAACAGAAATATATCTCATTGAAGACAGTCACTCAAAAACTTTTATACTGACTGAAAACAGAAAAGTCCTTGAAAACTTTTATGTGACATTGGAAAAGTGCAAAAGACATTGTGTGACATCAACACGTCCTACAGAGAGAACAGAAGGAATGCTAGCTGGTAAAGGTGCTCAAGTGAATGAGAAAGACTTGTACCACGTGCTGCAGAAGGATGCAAATGAAAATCAAGAGCCTGTCTGATTCTCTGTTAACAACTTCTTCACCTAACTCTGATGATTGATTAACCTTGAGCATGTCCCCACGATGTTCTCGTTGCAGACCTCAGGTGCTCCTTAACCCCTCAAAGCATTACTGCCCTGGGCTCAGCTGCCTGTCCCTGCAGCAGGATGTGAATCTCGGGCCTGTCACACCCACCTGAGCAGAGATAGCTGCTTCATTTACACTGCCTCTAGATGGCCAGTGCTAGAAGTACAAATGTCAGCTGAATAACTAAGACAAGGATATATTTGTGATGGCAAAGACTGGCTAATTTTGGAGACCTTTATATTTATGAGAATCCCACCCTACAGTTAAGAAAAGAACCACATATTGGGAGCATTTATAAAAAGAAGAATCCTATATCCAAAATGCATGAATAATATTATTTTTTAATGCAGCTTCTTCAAGGAGATTCAATGCCACATTTTTAACATTCCCCAAGTCCATATGTTTCAGAAGCTACTTATTTAAATATCTCTTTCCCAGAACTGTAATAATAGAGGATTTCATTAACAACATTTAGAAGTTTAAATTATTGCCACAGAAACTGATCTATTATAGTGCACAAAGGAAAAGACAGAGTAGTTTCCCCCAGCATACTCTCAGTGTATATTATATGATTTATAGGGAGAATAAGCACATAAATAAACTATATTTCTTCTGTTTGAAAAGATATAAAGCTAGATTTATATCCAAATTAAGGAAGTGTTACCAAAATAAAATAAAAAAATTCACCAGCAAAAGTCCCACGTGAATACTAAGCACATACTCTATATTGTCAGCAATTTCTATTTGAAAAGGTTCAAAGCTAGGGGGTTTTAGAAAGAAACTGAGGAGCTGCTGTAAATTCGTGAACAAATATGGTTTTCTAATGTGACACATTAAATACCTTATGATCCTGTGATTTTTTTTTTTTTTTACTATTTCTACACAGATTATGTACTAAGAAGAATTTCCTTTTTAATCCAATCCATCCATTCTACTTGACTTTACTTTGATTATATTGCCTACAAGGTCTCATTCATTTAGAGCAGACTCAAGTCTTCCACTTCCCACCCAGTTCCTTGTTCCTTGGCCATGGTGGTAGTGTGTCATGTGCTTGCTGGGCAGATCCTCTCCTGATCCTGGACCACACATGCTGGAGGTAGTGGATCAGTACCTGGGAAATGAAGTTTTGCCTGTATTGTCTGGAAAAGAACAGAGGCACCAGCATTGCATTGAATAGGAAATGTTTTGCTAGCTGTTTGTGTCACCACGCTTTCAACCATGAATTCTCCTCATGCACAGAGATGTATTATTTCCCTGGTGTTACTAACTCCTCTGGTCAGATTTGCAAAACAAAGGAGATCACTGTGCTGGATTTGAGTATAGCCTTTTTAGCCATGCCAATATTGTTTTAAAATTACATGCTTACTATTTAACAATTAAGATAATGCACGGCTATCTACGCACGAGTTATTTAATTTTATCCTTCCCATGACCTCTTGTGTCCATCTGTGTACTGTGAACTGCAGCTAAAGCAACTTCATTTTTGACAACTCAAACACTGAGGGTGCATCTGCTGCAGAAAAGAGCTTTATGTGGAATAAGAATCTGTGTGGGAGCTCATAATGCAGGTGGTCAGCTCACAGTGAACTTGCCTGAACTACTGCCTTTGCTTTGGTGAATTTGTGTAAGCTGCAGCCTACCTTTAGCTAGTAGACCTTTCACAACAAAACTCAAATCTTGAAAATCTACATGGTCTCTTTTCTTTTGTGCTTCAGATACTACCATTACACAGGCACAGAAAGCACCTTCACTGGTAGTTTTCAGCTCTAAAATGCTGTAGTAATTCCTGTTGGAAGAATCCACATAATCCTGTGTAACTTTTTGTGTTTACAGTGTGTGATGTAGGTCTCTCAGTAGTTTTGATGTGTTTATTAAAAGTGATTAACTACTAGAAAATTTTCCAGCTCAATTCTCAGGTGGAAGAGGCAATCCAAACAAGCATACTGTAAAATTGGAAGTGGCTTCAGTACAAACCTGTATTGGCAAAATGAGGTACTTATAGCTAGCTAAGAACCACAGTTGCAACTATGTTTATTTTAGTCCTCCTTGTTGAGGAGCAAACAGTCAGAAATTTTCCCTTCTCTTGGGCAGAATTTAGTTTCTGTATCCCACTGCCAGATTCTATTGATCAGATCCAGGGGAAAGTACGTGTTTACTTTTTTGACATTTCATTCCTTTCTATGGAACTAAGTTTCCATTACAACCCTAAGAAACTGAAACTTCAGCAGAGAATCCAGAGTATGTTTTAGGGGTTCTGTAGGTAATGAAATGTAAAAAAACAAAGGTTAGTAAATGCTAGTTGTAATTCAGTAGTTGGTATGGTGTGTAACCCAATACTCTAGGTGTGGTCTGTTGAGGCTAAGTTGTTCTTCAAGCCAAAGAAGTAAAAAAAAAATTAACAGGACAATTTGGGTGGCTCTGAAGACCTAACTGTTGGTTTGGCCATGCTCTTGTGCTGCAATCATAAAGCAGTTTTTCCACCGTTTCAAGCCAAAATACAAGTTTTATAGGGTATTTTCAGTCTCTTAATATTTTTCTTTTGAATTTTATGACAATATAATATCAACATGGTGAAATTGAACTGTGACATTTCCTGGAATGCCCTGACAGTATTAAACTTTGTCCTCTCTGAACATGTTCTGTACTGAAACTAAGACACAAGGAATTTATTGCCAGAATCTGAGAACTGCATATGCCTCTCTACCCAACACCATTTAATCTCTTGCAAGTATTTGAGTATCATCATGTTACAACACAGAATTTAAGCTTACATGATCTGGGAAAGCTTCTGTATACTCTTTTTCCCTTAATTTCCCTGGCACAGATCTCAGCTGATGCATATCTTTATGTTCTCTCAAGTAGAGGTTTATCAGTGAACTTTTAAGATTTCACATCCTGTCCATAATATCATTACAGCAGCAAGGCAACAACAGTGTATACAGATTATTGACTTTTTGTTACTACAAATACTTAATTGGCTTCATAGCAAAAGATTTATAGACAGCTAGAAAAAGCAAAACAAGAATTTGATTTAATAATAATTCAAACGAAATAGCTATTGCACTGTTTCTGACATAGGTTAGAATTGAGAAAGAAATTTAAACATACATATTTGCCATATAGTACTAAATATTAAAACAGAGACCATGCTATAGCATCATTCTTAATGTACTGCATAATGAGTGGACAGGGGAATTGGCACTGGCTGTGACTTAGTTCATTGCTAGCTGTAGCCATTACTGTTCAAAGTTGCATTTTAGGCTGAATGCTGACTGTTCTGTCTGTGGAGAAACTTTCTGTTCACTCTAATTAAACTGGATAATGCAATTCATGAACTGTTTCTGGATCAGTGCTCTCCTTACTTTAATGGAAATCAATGAAAAATAAGTAGGCTTCCGTGGGAGGAAATAAAACTAAAAATTCAATCTCAGAAAAACAGCCCATGAAGATTTGTCAAAAGTAGAGCACATTGGTGACCTACAGCCTTTCCTGGGCCTAATGTGCTGTGCTTGCCTTGGAAATGCTAAGGGCCAGATTGAACTATTTCATGCTACTTTGAAATGAGCCATCAAATCCTGCTGCTAGTACATAGCCAAATAAGCCAGAGTTTTGAAATAAGTTACCAAATCTTGGCACCAATGCTCCACCAAACAGTGGTTTTGTAATAGACTGCTGTGGAATGACTAAAACAAATCTTGGTAAAAGGGAAGCCAGAACACTTCTGTGACTGCAATTACAATAAAAAAGGCTGCAGCTTGCCCAGTGCAGGAAATTACCACCTATAGAAACCTCTTCTTCAGCAGGTTTTGCTACTTTAGCTTCTCTTGAAAACTGGAAGATATAAAAGTCTCCACTAAGAACAGAAATGCAGCACCACATTAAATTCTCATAGCCCTCCTCCAGTTTCTTTCCCTTTACCTGTGCAGAGGGAACTTTAAATGATTTGTTTCTTCTGTGGCCTAAAGCATTCTTCCTTTAACAGAGAGAATAGCTCCCTGTATTAATCTGGAGAGACATCACTTGGGTAATAGTGCATGATGTGCTGCTCCTAGAGGAAACCAAGTGGGATTTGACAGTAAAGCAGAAATTGGGTTGCTTTACTACTTTTAATAATGCACCTGTTCAGATATAAGTCTCTTTCTTATTTGTTGGCAGAGGGTGTGTAAGTATATTTAAAATATTGTCAGAAGATACAATAAAGGTGGTTTCCAATTTCTAACGTGATGTAATTTGGAAAAAAATATTAATAGGTTTTGGTGTGAACCAGCATTTCCATAACCTTATAGTTGCTATGATAAGACAACTTTGTTGTCTGGGAAGCTAGACAAGCACAAACTTTGTGACAGTGTTCCAAATCTGTACTGAAAAAAATCAGCCAAAACTGTAGTTTTAAAATTCTCCAAGAATCTTTCATATGCAGATTGTCTCAGAAATCAGAGTATATATATCTCATTTAATGCATGTACTTTATAACTATCTAGAATGTTTAATGATAACACTTAGGTTTCTGTGGAGATTTAAGCATATTATAAACCAGCAGCAAAAGCCTTTCAGTCCTGCAGGGGCAGCAAGGTGGATGACAAGTCAGGTGTCAGCTGCATGGGAGTGATGCCCCTTGGTAAGGGCTTGCCAGGGAAGATGACCAAGTCTCTGTCTGCAGCTACAAAGCCCAAGCAGAGGGCATCTTTAAAAAGCTGCTTATCATCATGTCTCAGATTCTCAATTTCATCTCTGTCCATTGGTGATTTTGTCAGTTCCAACTGTTTTCCCCAAACTATTTCTCCTCTATGTACTTCTTCTTGCCTCCCAAGCCTCAATGAAATTAAAATGTTTAAAATCGTTAATTGCAAAGGCATAATTTTTTTTCCATGATGTGAAATGGATTCTTTCAAACATGGGCTGTCTAGATCAAAAAAAAGGTCAAAATTACCTGTTAAAATGTTAAAAACCGTAAGTCAGTCTTAATATTGTACATGATAGCACATTCTTTCTCAGTATTTTTGAAATTTTCATTTCTTAATAGCTGGGAGTTCATCCACTTGAGTTAGCTCCTATCTCTTCTGTGTAGCAATAGTATTTGTTGCCATCTAATAACCCTTTAGAAGAGGAAGGAATTATTCTTTAGTGTTAAATTGTAGGGAATTTAGAAATTCCCATGAAAACGTTTTTTAATTATGATGACAGGATGCAGGTGAAATTTCTTTCATGAGACAAAGACTTGCCTTGCATAAAGAACTGCAATGGAGTATGCCTAAAATAGATGTCTATGACTCTCTATCTGCTGGAGGTTACCAGCAGTTCCTGGTAAGAAAAATAAGAGGCTTCCTGGTGTTTCTCTTAGCATGGTTTTAACAGTTTAGTCAGAGTCTACACTCAATTGTCATTATCTGCCTTAGTTTGGTCACCTCCAAATGATCCTTTAAATATTTATGCCTAAAACATTTAAACATTACAAATGTAAGCAAAATCCAGTGAAATTAAAAAGGAAAAAAAAAAACAACAAAAGACATTACAGCTAGATTACAGATTCCTTAATAGTGTCCAACTGATTTTCCCACGTGAGACTTAGTATACCTTAATATCAGACTCAAGGTAGGATCCTGAACTTAGTCACTTTTGAGTGAAAAAAACCACAAAAACCCAAACTGAAAGCCATGCAGAATACAGATCTCTGAACCCTTTCTCATCTCTGCCCTTGTATTTGTCATCCTCCTACCAGAAATAATTAAAGCCATCTCAAATTCTGCATCTTAATCTGACTAAATAATTTCCATGTAGATTTACCTTCCAGGGGTCTGTTTATGATCTTCAAAGCTCTTTCATCTTAAGAAACCCTGGATCTTTGATCATTTGTTTTAAAATGCATCCTTTTATTCCAGTAAAAGGAAATTAACATTTAGAGGACATCTTCAGGTAATTCAGACTCCTAAAAAAAAAAATCATAATTACTTGGAGAAATAGAAATACAAATACTTGGAGGTCAAAACAGGGATCTAGTCCTCTTCTTTGTTATTAAGGGAAGATTTTACAAGAGAAGAGCCCTTTCTGAGATTTCACATGTATCAATAAACTATGTGGTGTCATCTTTTTCTGCCAGCACACAGACATTTTAAATTTTGGAGAATCAGGAAAAAATCAAGGACTTTCTTGCAGATAATCTCAACTATGTATTTTGTCATGCATAAATGTACCTCTCTTTTTGTTCTTCCTGTAAGTCTGAACAAGATTTCTAAGGCTTGGGAAAAACCCAGTTCCAGCAAGGGGAACATGCTGTGTGTCACCCCCATTGTGCCCCTGCCTGTGTCTTTGCTCCCTGAATCCACAGTGTTGTGACCTACAAGGAAATTTCCTTCTATGACAATGGTTTTATGCTAAGAAAGAGACAGCAAATAGTTGTGGTGGCAGCCTGCCTTACTCTAGCAGCCAGGTATTTCCTTCTTTTACAAAGCACAAATCCATTGTGTCTTTTTGGGAAGAGAGAGTGAAGCACTAAATTGTGGGATTCAGTGTGGCCACATCAGCGTAGTCTGCAGTAATAAGGCAACCAAACCACGGATACCTCCATTGCAGCTAATAAAATCAGACTACTGCTTCAAAATCTAGGAGCAAACAGAATCAGAGTATATGCCAAGTTGCTGCTTTGCCCCTCTATCTTTAACAAGAATGATATTGTCTTTCCCACTGAAACTCATTAAAGTACACATTACTCACAAGTTATGAAGGAAAGTCATGTTATTTAAGATCCTGCATTGACCATTCATGCTATGTTGTTGAAAGTAGTTTTATTTATGTTGTTTCACTGCTTTTTCAATCCACCATATATCAGACAATTTATTAGAAAGTTGTAATGAACTCATGATTTGATGCCATTAACAGCTGCACAAACAACACAAGCTGTAGATCTTCAGTTTTGAAAATTCAATTTTATGTTCAAGTCACAGATTATCTTGAGTTTAGCCTTTAAGTCATCCTGCCAAAGGCTATTTCTTTGTGTAGTATGTCTAGCTGATCCCTAGGGTACTTTCTAAAATTAAAAATATGAGACTTCTGAAATATTTTCAAACGTGATGCTTTGATGATTTATACAATTATTCTGATATAAGGAAGTACTAAAAAAGGGCTTTGTTTGATTCATGGGGACACTACAAAGTTCCAGCTCTCTCTAAACTCAGTTAACCAAAATTGTACTATCTGTATACACATCCCAATAGGAATGGGAGGAATACCTGTTCTGTTCTCTCCTTTACTGCTGGACAATACTAAAACATATTCTATATTCAGGCTAGCAAAGGCAAAGAGACTTGAAGTGCTCTTTTGTAAATCATATTTATTTCTCCCTACCTTAACATTTGAAACAGTATATTATAATCAAAACCATTCATTTTGTTTCTATGATACACTGAAAACAAAGACTCAATTTTAACCAGTAACGAAGTTTATGTGTGAACTAAAAGCAAATGCTATAACTATTTTGATAAATTTAAAGTATTGGAAAGGATGCTACTTTAAAATGTAGAAAGTAGTAGTGGAAAGTATTTCAGATAAGATTGTAAATTGAAATAACCCCGATACAATAACTATTCATGGATAAATAATGACTATCCCCATAGTGCCTTATAGAATTTAAAAAATATTTTATGCCTTCCAATGCGTAAACAATAATTCTGTGAAAACAATGTGATGGTATTACTTTTTTTTTCTGAACAGTCAGCCTTTTTTATGCATACTTTTGAATAAGGAGTTCTAAGGATAACACTTTTTGAAATCCTAAGTACACGTGCCAAAGAATCCATTTGAAAGCACTGCTCTCTGTGATTTTACACTGCCAGTAAGACACAGCACTTTAAACTTGCTCTGTGAAATATGCCATTTGTATCAGAGATTACACAGCACAACCGCTCTTTTTAAGCTTGTTATTACTAAGTATCCTTCAACACACTGGGGATGGTATTTAACACTTTGCCTCTTACCATGAAACCACTCTCTGAAAAGGGAATTGCTTGGTCACAGATAATTCTTAATAGATCCACATACTTTAATTTAAAAACATGGTAATTTACAACACAGAATCACCAGTACCATCAAATATTTCCTGTAAGGATAACTATGATGTTTGAATTAAGAGTACATATTTGCTAAAAACTCAAAAAACTTATATTTGAAAGTGAGGGAAAGACTAATTATAAGAAGCTATCCTTGTATAAGGGTTCAATGAGAGGAATAAGAAATTTCCTTTAATGCAAATGAAAACCCAATGTGAAAGTGCAAATGTGAAGGGCCATAATATTTGCTGTCCCTATAGGAAAGAAGGGCAAACTGAGAACTGACAGTTTCTACTAAGAGGTTGTCATGAAACTGGCCACAGATTTGAGTCCATGGTAGTCATTGCAGGCATCTCAGTCACCTCACTGGGTCTTTCTTAATTCCTGTGGTACCATAGCTTAACATCTTTTCAAAGCCTTATTTCAGTATTCTCTTTTGAGAGCCCACAGTTCAGTATGCAGGTAATCTGATAGTGGTGCAGCTACAGGAGTCTACAAAGGCACAAAGCTAGTAAGTAACATAGCAAGGAAGAGAATTAACTTTTTTCCCCCAACACATTTAATAGCCTAAATTCCACAGAACACACACAGACAATATTCTTATTCCCCATCCCGTGCTGATAAATGCAGGGAAAAATTAGGAGCTTGATCCAGTATCAGATGAAATCCAGGTTGTTCTTTGCAGTTTTTTCCTTTTGCTCTCTATTGTCAACTAGAGGTCAAATTTACATGCTGAAATGTAACTTTATCCTGAATCACATTAAAAATTTAAAGGTTATGAACAGGTCATTGTAATTTTTTTATCCAGGCACTTAATTTCTTACTCTTCAGTCCTAAGTATTTGCCTGCTTTTTTTCACATAGGTTTTTCCCTTTTGTCTGTTTGACTGCAATAGTGAGAGAATAACCATTGTCTTTTGTTCAAAATGTATTTTTGGTAAGCTAGTTCTGTTTTCCAAGGTTTCTTGCATCTCAGTGTGTTTTTCTTTTGGGAAAGAACCTATTGCTAGGGCAACTAGATTTAAATAAAAACATTTTAGCTAAGAGACCTTTTATTATTCTGAGTTCCAACTGTGTAGTATACTATATTTCTTGGATAGTAAGAATAACTAGTTGTTAATTGCATCCTCCTCTTTTGACTCATAATTCCTATTGTTTTTGAATATTGTGGACAAGTTAAATAGCAGAGAAGAGGATAAATATTACAGGAAAAGGTAAAAGGTCGGGGTCGTAAATGTAGGGGAAAAGAAACTAAAAAAAGTAGAAAAGGAGAGAAAGGACTAAGAAAAACTGCAGGAAAATAGAGATTACTGCTCGTTTCTTGAAACTTTTATATGAAGTCTCATAGACTTCATGCTCCTCTCCCCTTTCATTCCTGTGTCACACCTTCTGCAGAGAGGTACCAAGACCATACATCTGTAGCACAGCTCCAGCCCTGCTCCAGGATCCCAGATGCCTGAGGGAGCAGTTTGCTTTGTGATCTGTCAGCCACTTCAGCTGCCAGGCTGCAAAGAGGCCAGTGCAGCTTTGCAGCCACAGATCTTCCTCCAAACACTGCCTTGCTAAGAAGCACCATCCTAATGATGTCAGCCCTTCTTTCTCATGTGACAAGGCAGTCACAGCACTTCTGATTCCCAGGGCTGAACTCCTGCATCCAGCCAGGGGCAAAAGCTAACAGGTACCCATTCTGTTGTGAGAGCCAGTGTTGAAGTTCAGTGCATTGAAGGAAGCTGAGAATTCAAACCTTCTATAAGGTCACAAAATTCCCAAATAGTTATTATGCCTCACTGCATGATTGGGGCAGGAGTTTCACATGCACTGTTGGCTCAATGTCACTTCCATATGGGGTCAGCCTCTTACTGCTTTCATTTGCAGCAGCAGGTATCTGATATTGAATGTTTTGGGAAGCTCACCTGAAAAAAATTTCTTTGTATTCATTCTCATATCTGAATTGAAATGCAGGCAGCATTGCATACTTCTAAAGATGACTGTGCTGGCTGGACTGTAGAGCATTTCATATCCTGATAATTAAACTTCACATGCACTGAGAAGAACAACTAGGCAGGTAACAGGTTTGGGGGTTTTTGACTCTGGCTTATCTCTGCCACATTCCTAGCTGGACATATGAAAACCAGGTTGTCAGTCTTGGCAGATTCAACAAGGACTTCTCTTGGAGGGAAACCCTACCCTCATTTGCATTAGAATTAATTCCTCCAGCTCCAGATTTCAGGCATGCTGATAGAGTGTGCTGGGTCCTTCAGTGTATAAACACCACACTGCTCTCAGATCAGTGCCTTCTAAAGAACACAAAATTCACTAGGAAGAAAATATTGATGTGTTTGGGTTTTCACAGATATACAGCTGATAATTCCCATAGTTTTGGGGGATTTCTAAAACTGCAAAATACAGTAATTTCCATGTTCTGCAAATAGCTGTGGGAGACATGTTACAGAGTGCTGGAAACTTTACCCAGTATGAACAAAGGCTGAGGGTTTTCTTCTGTGGTGAAGTCAAAGCTGTTGGTGTATTTTCAATCTTTCTACAGATTCTATGCAAAATTTGTCTTCTGCCATTGCACTGGTATGATACTTGCCTCTCTGTTTCTTTTATTTCTTTAGTTGTACATGTAGCTCTTGGTGCACTGCCTCTTTTCTTTTGTCTTTCTTATTTATTTTCTCTCTTATGATTCATGTTGCAGAGTATTCTGGTAGAGATGGGAATTTCCATTTGTTCTGTCATGTGAAGCCTGACTGTACAGCATTTCTTTGTTCAGTCCTCCTACTGATTCGTTCCCAAATTGCAGAAACAGTGGGTTTCATGCGTATTCAGCTATCTTCTTGTCTAAAGTATCAATACAAATGCATTATATTTAGTTGTTAAAGCCAGTAATTAATTCTAGTTTAAACTGCAACTTAACTACATTCAACACTAAGCTAAATTTTAAATGAAGTTTTTGAGATCCAGTATGGAAACCAAAGTGTTCTGAAATTTGTCATGGAATGAATCCTTATCCCTTCCAAAAACAGTTGGGCTTAATCAAAGCATTTTCTATCAATAAATCCAAAAGGATTTTAGCCCTTTAAATGGCATATTTTATTTACAAATTTATTTCAAAAACAGCTGTTTCAAAACAAAGAATGCATGGCATTTTGTTTGGCCTTTTTTTTAAATGTGAGATTAGGGCATATTCCATTTTCTAGAGTTAAATCATAAACTTTAATTTCAAGAGGCATCCGTTTGTTTTTATAAACCATATTTTGCAAGTATTTATTATTTGACAGATTATGATGAGCATATCTTTTCTTCCTGAAAAACATTTTGACAGAAAGCTTTAATCAGCTCTGTGGAGAACCCAAATGATTAAGATGTTGCTTCACACAGCCCTAAGCTAGACCAGCACTCAAAGGCTCATAGCCTGTCAAGAGGACAGAAAACATCCTCACTGAGACAAGGACAACTTTTCCAGCATTCACTTTTTCTCTAGCATTCAGGCTCTGCAAATAACTGTGTCAAAATGCAACATAAGAAGTATTTTTTGGAGTTACACTGTCAAAGAGATGACAGGCTGTGTCCCAACCTTCTAACCAGGTCATCTTTATGGCTGCTCACACCAGGCTGCCTGCTGGTAGAAGCCATTTTTCTTATGTTTTTTCTGGGAAACAAAAAATCAGAAAAAGATTTTTTTTTTTTTTTTCCTGATTAATGATATATTTTTTTAAAAGGAGGCTGCTGAATTACATGCAAATATATATAGTCTTTAATATATTATATGTTTATATATCTCTTATATATTGTAATTTATATTTATAATATATATTTATAATATATAACACATGTTTATGTGAAATTTTTCAGTTTTATACTGTAAATAACAAGAATTTATCATAATTGAATAAATTAAAGTTGTTGGGTGCTTTTGGAACAAGTTATAAATCCTGTAAGGTTATGTATACTTTTGATGTTTATTTCAAATACTAAATTGGCAGAAGCGATGTGTTTCACCACTGGACTTGCACTTTCTAGGAAACTTTACCACAGCAAGAAACCTCACCATACCCTTAATGTTCTGGTGTTCTTATTTACTTATCAATATTGTCAACTCTTAGAGAGTTGAGCATGTGTGTCTTTACAATGCTGTGTTATGGCTTCACCAAGGCAATGAAGAGTTGAACTTTATTCTCAGCTATCTCTTCAAAATGTGGTATTTATTTCAACACAGCTTAGTTTGGCTAAGGAAAAAAACAACTTATCCATAGTGTATAAGGAAGCCTCTACACAACTGTAGTGATGCCAGCAGAGAGATACTTACTTGCATCTGTCTAGACATTTTCTGTCTTTGTAGTGATAGTTTAAATGTAGTTTGAATCAAATAATTACAGTACACTGCTCTGATTAGTGCCTTGAAACTATTTTGATATGAAGACAGAATAAGCCAGTTCTTAGAATTTGTTCTTTACTTAAAAAATGTAAAGTATTTTCATGTTGGACTAATTGACAAGTGAGGACCCATGTTCCTATGAATGGCTGCACCCTCTACAGCCTCTTATCACAGAATCATAAAAAAATGATAATAATTGTGTTCCAAGTATGAGCTCATGGTATTTTAAACACTGCACAGGATGTTTTCAAGTTTTCTCTTTCATCCAGTCCTCCACGTTTTGATATATTATTTATTGAGAAAATTCTTATTTCAGTAATGTTGGAATTCAGAGTGTATTTTCTACCCTGTTCTTGCTGCTGCAGCATCATAATAAAAGATGGACTCCAGCTTTTAAGGGACTTGAACTAAAATAGTAGTAATTTTAGACATAAGCTAGGAGCAAGGAGCAAACAGTCTCCTGTAAATAGCAGGATTCTGCTACTGTCTCTCATCTCTGAGTGTTCAGGCTATGGGAAAACTGGAAGTTTGTATATCTCAGACAAGATTTGTGAGTTTTCGAAATATTAATAGCATTACCTTCCTTTTTTTTTTGTTGTGTTATTAAGTCATTCTTCATTTGTTGAGGAGTTAAGAAACAACACCCTAGTATTTATCTGTCACATGGGGAAGGGCCAATAGCAGGAACTCTGCAAAGGCATATCAGAGCACTGGTTGAACAAGAGCACCAACTCCAGGGTAGGAATTGGGTAAGAAAGGAGCAAACCCTAGAGGCTTCTTCATGTCTTACTTTCCTTTCTCTTCACTGCAGTACTCCATCAAGTTCCTTGGCTGTGCTCTCAAGGACCTGTACCTTACAAAAGATAAGTCTTACCAAAAGAATGACAAATGCTCAGCACTTCTGCAAATTGTGTGGGATTTATGCTGTACATATGAAATCAATATTAATTACATCAAATCACATGTATTACAAAACAGTACTGTTTATCGAATCATAGAATAGGATGAGTTGGAAGGGACCCATCAGGATGATCAAAGTCCGGCTCTTGGCCCTGCACAGGACCAACCCCAAGAGTCACACCATGTGCCTGACAGCACTGTCCAAATGCTTCTTTAAGCTGTCAGGCTGGAGTTATGACCACTTCCCTGGGAGCCTGTTCCAGTGCCCAGCCACCCTCTGGGTGAAGAACCTTCTCCTGATATCCAACCTCACCTTCCCCTGACACAACTTCAGGCCATTCCCTTGGGTCCTGTCACAGGTCACCANGCTGGCTGGTGATATATTATTTATTAAAAAATAAAAATAATTTTTACTTTGAGAAAAGAATAGAAAATATTATTTACTTAAAAATGGAATTTACTCTAGCATTTTTAAAATGTTCTGAATACTTATAAGGCCTTTTGAATCATTACTAGGTAACAGAAATAAATGAAACCATCTTCTGGTGGATTTAAAATATAGATGCTTGCACAATGCAGTAAATAATTTTTTTTCTTTTTAAATTGTTGAGACATTAAAATCTGTGTCTCAGTGGCTACAAAAGTAGTATTTTTAATGTGCTGTATTTTTTCTTTAGCTTTTAGTATTGGCATGATACTCTATAACTTACATTACTAATTCACAATAGAGATTAACATACATACTATGGATTTCCTTGGAACTATTCCCCTTACAATTCCCTTAATGCTCTTCTGTCTGTGCCTGATTGTATTCTTTTTTTTCCTCTGTTTGTTGTTCTTTTTAACCGTCCCTTCAGATTTCTGTATTCCTTTCTGATGCTTTTTTTGTCCACTTAAAAAGTTTATAGAGATGCAGATNCTCAGCTGTTCTTCACATGGCTTCCCCTCAAGGCTCTTCTTCATCTTTGTTGTCTTTCTCTGGACACTCTCCAGTAGCTTAATGTCCTTTTTATATTGTGATGCCTAAAACTACATGTAGTATTCAAGGTGAGGCTACACCACAGCAGAGCAGAAAAATCACCTCCTTTGGCTGGCTGGTGATATATTATTTATTAAAAAATAAAAATAATTTTTACTTTGAGAAAAGAATAGAAAATATTATTTACTTAAAAATGGAATTTACTCTAGCATTTTTAAAATGTTCTGAATACTTATAAGGCCTTTTGAATCATTACTAGGTAACAGAAATAAATGAAACCATCTTCTGGTGGATTTCAAATATAGATGCTTGCACAATG
>VZTR01025917.1:500961-519987 GCA_013400775.1 Chaetops frenatus
ATATAGATGCTTGCACAATGCAGTAAATAATTTTTTTTCTTTTTAAATTGTTGAGACATTAAAATCTGTGTCTCAGTGGCTACAAAAGTAGTATTTTTAATGTGCTGTATTTTTTCTTTAGCTTTTAGTATTGGCATGATACTCTATAACTTACATTACTAATTCACAATAGAGATTAACATACATACTATGGATTTCCTTGGAACTATTCCCCTTACAATTCCCTTAATGCTCTTCTGTCTGTGCCTGATTGTATTCTTTTTTTTCCTCTGTTTGTTGTTCTTTTTAACCGTCCCTTCAGATTTCTGTATTCCTTTCTGATGCTTTTTTTGTCCACTTAAAAAGTTTATAGAGATGCAGATTATAAGAACTCTATCACCTGCAGTTTACTAGAAACCCTGACCTGAAATATTAAGTGTCTGTTAGCTGAGTGCTTGTTCTGCCTAGAGGATATGTTAGGAGCTGTGCATGAGTAAAGATGTTTTCCTATGATCCATATACTGCATACTCATTTGGAAGTTATTTATAGATGAGCTGTACTGTTTCCATTTTCTATCCCTTTATATCTCTCTCAAGATTAGTATTGCTTTCTGCCTCCCTCTGAATGTGAGCACTTCTGTCATTGTAATTCTGCCACTCTGATCCATTATTGTTCTGCCTCCTTTATTTAGTACATGTAGTTAATCAAACTTCATACATTTGGGCAAAAGGAAGAAACATGATACAAATGGATTCAGTTGCTGTCACATCAGAAGCAGGACAGATAGTGTGTTACAGTTCTACCTAGGCCAGTAAAAATTTAAATTCACTGTGCACTCCCAAGTGTTTGGAGAAAATATGGGATTAACTCTGTGGTGAGTTAACCTCAGATCATCTCATTCTCCCTTCTTCCTTTTCTCTCTCAAGGCATGATGCTGTACTTCAGCTGTAGCTGAACAGTCACCTTGACCTGTTTTAAGTGCAGCCCCTCACTGGAGGTGTGATTCCCATTGCTCCCTTTATTCACGGCCAACCCTACATCACCCCACTATCATTTTTACAGCCAGATAATGAACTGGATCGTGGGCTAATGTGGCTAAAACCACCCCAAACTATCAAAAAACCCCAAAAATCAGTTGGCTCAGTCAGACTCACTGCACTGCCATGCAAATCTGGGGGAAAAAAAAGTGCAATCACACTTAGCAGCAGCTGCCCATATATATATTGGAGTAAAGCAGCCATGGAATTGTGTCAATCAGGCAGTAGTCTTAGGGGATGGGAGGGGAAAACCCTATTGACTGTATGAGCTAGAGATCAGGCCTCCCTTTTTCACAAGTTTAAGTGTCTCAAAGTTAAATTAGGAAGGTGTCAAGAAACACTGGGCTCACATTAAAAAGGTTTTTGCATTACAATAATCATAAGACCTTTTTCAAGACAATATTGTGAAGATCCCTTCTTATTTTTTTCACTTTAAAAAGTATTCAGCAGCCCTTCCTAAGATGAACAGAGAAATACCAGCATAATATAAAAGAAAATCTGCCCCTAAAGATTTAGTATGTGGGAGAAGGGGAAGTGACATAGTACTGAGTTCATCTTAGCTTACAGTAACAAATTGTTTCAGCAAAACTACACGGAGGAAGGAATTTGGCTGAGTTCTTGAAACAGTGGGAGGGGAAATGAGCTGCTGGAGGTTGAAACGAATTGGTTTCTGGGGCTCTTGGGATGTTGTGCCAGCCCTGTGAACAGTACACTGTGCATTGCTTTTGATATTAGATAGTCTGTTTGTCAAGAGAATAAAATACCCAATGACTTTACCTACTTATTTTCTTCCAAACAAGAAATAATCCTTGCTAGAGCCCAAATTATCCATAGGACTTGAAAGTGATGACAGTATGGAGTGCATTAGTATAACCAAATAATCATAAAAAAAGAATTTTATGATTTTCAGCTGTATGCTTTCAAAAAAGCTGGACACAACTTTTCCAACACTCTGCTTTCAGAAATAAAAAGAAATCAATTTGAACTTGGCCAGTTCAAAATGTACTCTTGGCAATGTAAACTTTGAAAGATGCAGCATATTTGGCATCATTTGTATCTGTTGGCTTGTATTACTTCTAATATAAGCATTTCAAACAAAGATAGGATATTTTCTTAGCCTTCTTGGAATGTTGACATTAAGTCATCCATACCACAGGGATACTTGTTTAAGGATCCCAGTCTATTATGCACTTCCTTTCCAGAAAGAGCAAAGATAACACTAAATCTGGTAGTTAAATAGTTTACCTTAGACACAGCAGCAAAAGACTAATTCTGGTTTTTGGAACCAAAAAGCAATCTGTAATAACTATAAGTGAAAAAGGACAAGGAAAAATGAGGTATATTAAGGAATAGTAATGCAGTGTTATTTTTGGGGAAAGAATTTCAGAATGGGATCCCATGGAATATTTCTGGATATCAATTTTAGCCTTGTAAAATATTTGAGCGTTTTAGTTAATTAGTTACATTTTATAGTATTTGTTTCTAGTTACATGTATAAGTCAAGTCTATATAATGAATCTTAATAGCACTAAATACTTCTATTAATATTTTTTAATTCTTGTGTGCATTTAATTACTTCATTACATTAAAATTAACAGAAGCACAAGTGCCAGATTCTGCTCCCTATCATGCTGGAATCACTGGATGGAGATATCCCAGTTGCAACAGGATCACTGAAAGTAAAACTGCATCACGCTTTCTTGCCATTGTCAATTAAAAATTAACTCAAATATTACACAGGCAGTATGGATTCTTTTTCACTATAAGAAAGATTAAGGTTCCATACAAGTGCTCAGGTTCCAGGGGATAAAAACATTCAAAACTGTAAATTTTATGTTGAGGACAAAATTAAAGCATTCTCTACCATTAATAATATTTTTTTTCCCATTATTGATTTACACTCTCACATTATTCATCAATAACTTATCCTTGCTAGAACTTCTACAATTAAGAAAATGTCAGGATTTACTCATACATGTTTTGAACATAATACTGTATTAGCAAAATATAACAGTAGAAGATACACTATTAGAAATTAAATATAACAAAATAGATATCATCAAAATATAACATATACAATAAAAGAAAGACAATAAACCCCATAATAATCACAACCCTCTCCCCTTCCCCCTGCTATTACAAAATTTAGTGTCATTTAAAAACACTGAAGGATTTGTGCATGATAGAGACATTTGAGAGAAAGTCTCACCTTTGTTCTTGGTATGATTTACTTAGATTGAAATGTCAGGTTAAAATTTCACAACAGAGAAAAAGCTCAGCTGCTCTCGAAGCAGGGAGAGGCAGGGCCTGCTTCACACCTGGACCTGGCAGCCTCCTTCTTACGATAAATGGGGGAAAAGCAACTGAAAACCAACACTTCCAGAGGAACATCTGATAGTTTTTGCTCTATGTGCTTTTGCACAGGTTTTCATAGTCAGAAATGCAAATGTCCCTTTAGAATATGTATTCAAACACCTTTAAACATATTGGTACTTTGCACATATAGTTTCCATTATTGAAACAATTTAATATGATTTGGTTTTCAGATTACTAGCATGTAGCATTATATATTTACTATCAATCAGACTAGAAAAATAGGGAAATGTAGAGAGCTCTCCTCAGTGACAGAAAAGGGATATACGTCTTCAGTTAATTTACAAGACTCCCTTGTTTGACAATATATTTATGCATATATTGTATTTTTAAAATTAATACTGTATTTATTTTGACATAATATATAGTTTTTTCTCTAAACATATTGCTTAGGATAAACATTGCATCCAAATAATTTTTGTTCTTGGTCCTTTTCAGTGCCTTGTTAACATGTCTAGAATTGTTCTGTTTTCCTAGAAGTACTGCATTCTGGTCATTTTAGTAACTACTTAAGAGGAGCTTTCAATGAAAACCTTCAAGTAAGAACGTTTTAAGAATAGGAAATATTCTTGCTATCTGTGTGAAGAGCTTTGGGACTCCCTGTCTTGTCATTCATCTTCCAAACCAAACATATTAGTTTTCATGGGCTAAGACTTGTTGTTTCCCCAGCTTTGTTACTAATATCTTGTGTAAAAAAAACCCTGATTTTAGCTCTGTTCTATTCATCACATAAAAAAAAATATTCCCTGCCTTTATACAATGCCACAATGATTACAGCCATTTCCAGCAGCTTACATGGTAACAAGATTATCTATATATGGCCCAAACCCACATTTCTGTAATAACTGGAAGAATGGAGGAGGGTAGAATTTATGCCTAAGTTTATTTCCTCTAGTATTTCTGTGTTTGCTCTGTAAAGCTGATTTAATGATCTGTTTTCTGCTGCTGATACTAATGTTTTGAGGTGACTACCAAGAGGAGGAAAAAGAGCCAAGAAAACTTAGAAAGACAGAGAATCTAGAACCAAAGCTCAATAAATTCATTACCTGGATCATAAATATAAGGGGGCTTACACATCCAGCTTATCCTACCTCAGAAGCTAAATTGTTTTACAGTACCTTAATTTATTCTTGTAAGTATTATTCTGTGTTCTGTCTGTGCACTTGCATTTAAATTCGAGAACCTTAGCATAACAAGCTGCAGTAATTTGCTGCCTATTAAAAAGTTCTATCTATAAATGTTTTCCAAGTAATACCATCCTTCCCAGCCATAAAAAAAAACTGGTGTAAGCTTCTTTAGACAGAAAGTAGTCATAACATGAAAAATTTACAATTCTCTTTAAAAAATCATATTGGAATGTCTGTTCACTTAAGAGGTGCCCCTGTGAGTTCATCATCTCCCTTTTCCTTTTTCTTCTTCTGTTTTAAATCTCCTTATTGAAACTGGAAGCAGAGCACTGCTCATCTTGAAAGATCAGAGGCACTAATGAGTTTTCAAAAAGATATTTTTTCATATACCTCATACCTGTAAGATTTTTTTTGAACAGAGAGACATAATCTGGGTTTACTCTTGTCCACAAAACAATCTTGTGGCTTTTCATTTTAGCTCTGTGAGGAGTGCCCTTGGTCACAGAGTTGATTAGACTTAACATATTTTTCTTCACAGTAATACTCTGCCTTTTACAGTCACAAATACTACAACTGTAGTTTGAATCTCCTTTCACTTGAACTTAGTTTTAAAAAAAGAAAATATAAATAATGAAATGTACAACTGAACTAGTGGTTTCCTTAGGAAAACTTAACACTGTCAATGTTTTCTGAAAGTTGTACCTTAATTACTCATAGAGATCTATAAGAAAACAAATGTTTTAGCAATAAATGTGGTCTTATATGGTCTCTAACACCTGGCATACTAAACCATTTTTTTTTTCCAAAGTGGGGTTATTACTATTCTTATTTTACTATCAAGCTTATGCAAATATCATTGCACCACTCTTCAGAGGTTATTTTCTGCAATAGATCTTTGCAATTCAAAATTACTCTGGCAAAGCAACTAAAATCTGAAACCCATCCACTGTTTTTCTCTATACTTCAGTTCCTTCAGTAATAACAGATCAATCACAAAATGAAGCTTGTAGGTGCATTTCCTTTGCCTTCTCCTAATGGTAAATGGATAGATGCTGTGTTTGCCTTGGCTATTGCAGATGATGTTTAGTAGCTTGTTTCCCTCTTGAAAATATGTTGCCTTATGCTCCACATTATTTTATAAACATTTATATTATAAACGTTACAGTAGTTGAAGGTCTTGCTGTCAATATGATTTCTACTATACAGAACCTCCGTCCCTCATTTGAGCAAGCCTGGAGATCCCAGAGCAGCAACTTAGGCATATGAAAGTACCTTGTGCCAGTTTCTGCTTCTATGGAAAGATATATAAGTCTGGAAAGCCAAAATCTTCCAGGTTTCCTTTATCATCTACATCCTAGTGAATTGGGGAGCAGATTCTGGCATCCATTCTAAAAGTAGCAATTCAAAGAACAATTACTGTTGGAGTAAGTATCTTTATCTCCTCTTTCCCATGTGCTACCCAATCCTCTTGTAAGTAATTGATTAGCAGAGAGCTGATGTTCCTTCAGAGAGTGTGTATCCATCAGACTGATGCTAGGAGTTCTCTCCAAAATGGACTTGGGAGCCCAAGGCACCTTTGAATACAAAAATTTTTCTCCTTGTGGATTCCTCACGTATCCTGATCAAACCTGCTGCTTTTACTGGGTCTTGCAGTGTCATGAAGGAGAAAAAGAGTACACAAAGTCACCCCAAAGCTTATGATGCCTCTTTAACAGCACATGCTCTGGCTGTCACATCTGCTAGACAGCAGGTATTTAAATGACTGCAGTGTTACTGCAGAGTCTTAGGGGAGTAAATGTCTTCTTTAAGTTGCTAATAGTTTAATATTCGTGGTAATTTTTACTTCTTTTGTAATGTCTGATGCTTGACACACGTAACAGGCCTCCAGTGCTCATATAAGTTACCGAGCTGCTCCTTCCTTTAGAGGTTCTATTGCAAGGGAGAATCGAAATGTTTTTCTCTGGAGACTTACTGTTAGGTCCTCATCTGGAGTAATGTTTGAGATGGGTCTATTATTTCAAGCTGGTTTTTTTAGTATTGATCTTCAGGATCAAACTTCTCAATGTAAGGGTTGGTGTGATGTTGCTGCCTTTTCTATCTTGGGTCCTAGCTGCCTATGTTTGTCTGAGAAAATGTTGTTCAAATGTCACCACACTGGGCAGTGGCACAGTACAATTTGAGACAACTATTTCTGCACATAGGATTGTGAGAAAAGAAAATTGAGCATATATATTAAATAAGTCTGTTCTCCAATCTGAATAAATAACAGAAATAACTTTTTTGATGGATGCGGATCACATCTAAACTGTTCAGCATTACTGGAGCAGTCAAAGCAAGCCAACTGCTTTAATGTATTTAATTTCTTTTAGTGCAGGTCATTTTATAAATAGTAGTATTATTGGTCAAGCTGTCAACAAGATGAAACAAGCATTCAGTGGAGTTGTGGGTTACATACTACTGGGTTCAGTCAAACTGTGTTTGGTAGTAGGTGATTTACTTAAAATATTGTGACCTTGTATTTATGGAAACTACAAACATCTTCATCTCTAGACTCATTCATTACCTTGGAACTAATTTTATTCGGTATTAGATATGCCCTGACTGTTCCAAAAATGTGTGTGTACAAATATCTAAGCTCTTGCATTTTAAGCATTTGCAATTGCTAAATCCTGTTCCAATTCTAGCCAATCAACAAGGATAATATCTGGTTTTACTTTCAACTAGCACCTCAGATAAAATGGCATTCTGGAGATCATGCATCCTTGGCAGGTTATATGAGTGGTTTATATTCTGTTTCTCCATCCTGGAAATAATTCCTTCACCCTGACAACCCAAAAAAGAATATACGTTCCTATGTCTGTCATACTTGATTCTCAATTTTGAGCTGCAATGATCTCATAAATCAGTTTTGTGCAACTGATGTTTTTATATTTTTTACTGGCATGCTTCAGGTATACACTTTGAATCTGATATACATCAGCTGTAAACCTTTTCATTTTTTATGTTGTTGTTTCAGCACTCTAGTAATGTTAGGGTTTAGGAATAATCTCTGCCAAAGTTATTCCATATTTGGCACAGCTCAAAACTGCAGTTTTGAAGATTTCTTCCCCACACCCAAAACTATCCTATTAAGCAGGCAGGAAACGAGTAATGATTAAGGTGAAGAATCATACAGAAGACTGTAAATCTTGACCCAGCCACCTTCCTTTAATTCCCACCCTCTGTAGCTCTGTCACAGTGCTGACATTACTGATAAGCTCTGTGCTACATGGCCTTCTTCCCAGTTCTTCACTAAGCCACAGCATTGCAGTGGGAACTTGAATGTCCCTTAGGAGGAGCAGCAATTGGAAATGGATGGAGTAGCTTAAGACAAACAGTAGCTTCCCAACGAAATCCTTGTACCTATGGGCCTTCCCCTGCCTTTGTGAGGGTATAGGGAACCACAAATGCCTACCCATTAGCTTGGGTAACAAAGCTGTGTTTGCCATCCTGATGTATGCCAGCAGCCCTTGGGACAGCTGGTGCCCAACTTGCTTCTCTCTAAAGCCAGCTTTGCCCAATCCAGCAGCTGGTAAGGAACAAACTGTGTAGGAGCATGTAAACTTAAATATATACTATTACTAGTGACTACTGGGCTCTTTTGTTTGACAACTTTCTTCATCGAGTTGCCAGGAATTTTGAAGAAGACTAGGCCCCATTATATTACTGTGCTAATGTACTTAAATTTTCATTAATACTCTGAAGCTAATGGTATGCTGGGCCAGCAACTTAATTTTACAAGATAAAGACTTGACTATTCCAAAACACTGAAGCTATTCACTGGATACAGAATGAATCTAATTCTCTTAGATCAGAATTTACATTACATTAAATATATTCTGACAGCACAGTGATAAAGAAGATGAAAAGAAAATCATGTGCAGAGCTGTACTGGCTGCATCCATCTTCATATTTCTTTGAGGAAGATTTTTTTCCCACTTAAACTTTGAGTTTAAAGAACCTCCCACAAAATGCAAGTAAAAGGAGAGAGGTTCAAATCTAACAGCTCATGTTTGTTACTGTGAACAAGCCTCTGATGTCATCAGTCATAACAAATGGTTTGGATCCATTATGAATCATCAGATAAGAATTCAGGCACATTATATCATAAAAACAGACATTCAATTAGTAGCTGGAATAATGTTAATTAATAGACATGGATTGAAAAGTTTTTTGTACAGTAGATCTCCACACAGCATGATCTTGACTTATTAATATGAATAAAATACCATGCTGTGATCCCCAAAATGTACAGCAAGTTTAGCCAAGTGCCCTGACAAACAGCAAAGATGTCAGACACCAGTGTGAAACAGCATTGCCAAATTCCTGGGTATCTTCTATCTTTGGCTGGTTTTTGACCATGGGCTATTATTGCACAGGCCAAGGACAGATAGTTGTGATTTGTGCTTCTTCACAGCTACCCACAGCTTTCTGAACTGGAAATCTGCTGACTGGACAGCATCCAGCATCTGCCCAGGGCTGTGCTAGAATGGCCAGAAACTTGGGAAGGTAATCATTAATGTGTGCCTGTGCTGCTTGGGCAGCTATCAGGCTCGCTCATGACCTGCCTAGGGCATTGAAGAAGCAGGATTTCTGACAGAGGCTCAGTGCTGCTCCCTCACAGATCTGAACGAGCTGGCAGGGCTTAGGCCAAGCACTCAGCCATCAATAAAGGGCACAGCAAAGAACCCTGAACAGAAGTGAATATATGAACAAAAGAAAAGAGTTGGCAGAAGTTAATTGTTTCGGCCTGATAGTTTTGTTTCTTTCTCCCAGCTTCCTACAGACAATTTTTTTTTAAACTCCTATTATGCTTTTGAATGCTTTTCCTGTGCATGTTGTCAGTGTTATAATGGTTTCTTTTATGTATTGCTGTCCCTTTTGTTCATGTTCCAGCATACTATGGGGAACACCAAGTTTTCTTCCTAGTCTTTGGGCTAGAGAAAGCTGCAGATGCCTCAAAGGCAGTGTCCTCAGCCTTCCTGCTAAGTACACTGTTGTGCTTCTCTGGAGCATCCCAGCACTTCAAGGGATTTAGGCCAAGTGAAAAGGCACAGAGTGCTGAAACTCAATTTCTTTTGAGGCTGGACCACTGACACCTCATGAACTTGTCCTGAAGCTTATATTATATGATTAAACATGTACTAGATTGCAAGTGTCTGTTGTACCTGAGCAATTGATTAAATGGATTCCACAGAGAAAATCTGGAGATTCAGGAACTTGGGACTTGAAGCAATTGTATGTGTACAGCAGGAGTTGTAATTCCTTCTCTTGGGTGTAAGATTTGAGAAAAACTTTACACAAAATGAAGCACACAAAGGAGAACACAGGATTTTTTTCCTTGCATATATTAAATTTCTTTTTTTAAGCAGTTGTATTAATAAAGGATCACTGGAGACATTCACTGTCTCTAAATCTGTAGTTTTAGGAAGCTGTTAATCTGATTTTATAAAACATTAAGCAATACTTGTGATCTTTGATCACTATATTTTAATAAAACAGCTCAACCCTTCTTTCTTCTATTCTCTGCTTCCCTGCTCCTGGAGTTGTTTTTCTAATTCACCTTTTCTTCTAGTATTACATGATTTATATAAATAATTCCCATTGTCCAGGTTCATGGAACTTTTCTTCCAGTTTGACTTCCCAGGAGATTACATTCCGTGCTAAATAAGGACTAAACTCTTCGTTCAGCAATCTCCACAAGGTAGAATATGTAAAAGTCCAGTCAAGCCATGAAGTCTTCCGGATCTTGTCTCTCCAGGTTACCTTGTACCTTATAACCAAGTTGTGGTGTCAGTAAGGACTAAGCTCTCCCCGGAAAACCTGGGCTGATGTAAAACCTATATGTGTTTGCTCATGAAATAAATGTGAGCTCAAACTCAAGTAATGTCTTTACACATTAATCCTCTAACAAATCTGGTTAGATTTAAATCAAATTTGATTAGATTAATTTTGAACTGTAATTTCTGATTCCCATTCCTGACTTGTGAAAAGGTATATATAAACAAATCTGGCAGATTTTTTCACTTCTGTCCATTCAGAAATTAGGTTTTACTTATATGCTTTATACATCGAGCATTACAGGCAATAGGATACATTTCCTTATCACACTAAAAAAATTCTCCTTACTGCAAAAAATTTGCTTTTTAAAAATGTTACTTTAGCTTTCCTGTTGTAATGAATTATGAGTAAATTTATGTTGAAAAATATCATTTGATCTGATACTATTATATCCACACCTTGAAAAGTAGTCTTTAGAAAGTTACGTGATACAAACCCAGTATAAACCCTGTAGGGTAGATTATTCTGTTGGAAGTACTCAGAAACCTGAGTTCAGCATGCATGAAAAGATTAACTCTTCTATTTTTAAAAAATTATCTTACTTTTTCAGAACAAATACCATGTTACATCACAGTTACCTTTTTGAGGTAAGGTCCACGAAAAATAATCTGCTTAGATTCGCAGTCCAAAACTTACAGGCATCAGTAAATATATGAAAGAAAATGCACGTATACACACTATTCTGACAATGGCATGGGGTATTTTCAGAATCCTTTAACACATGAAAACCAGTAATTGGAAAATTTATTCATATAATTACATATATTTAATCACTTTATTTAACAGAATGACAACTTTACTGAAAAGTTATTAGAGCTTTTAATTTTAAATTGCTTATTGAATGGACTAATTTTGACCTTTAGCCAAAGATAAAATTAACCATAAAAGCAAAAGAATAAGATCTTCAGGTACTGCAATTTGTGATAGCTACTACAAGGTCAGCAGAGCTTTCAAGGTTTATTGCTCCTGTCTACTCAATTAATTCAGGACATCTGTTTGGATTCTACATGTGCCAAGAGACCTAGTGTAAATGAAGTAATAACTTTACAGCGATCACATTTTTTATTATTTTTCTAATGAAGTTACTTCTGAGTTTTGTATTATAAACACATCGTATCTGTTGTTCTTAAATTCTGTCTATACCATAAACAAATTATAAGCTAAATTTTGAATGTTTTGCATCTCTCGCTTCACTAAAAAGACCATCCAGAAAGCTGCAAATATTTTTTACCTTATCATTTTAAAGCATCCTACTAGAATGGCCAATAGACAATTTTTTTCCTTGTGGTTTTCTGATTGTTACAGAAAAGCTCTCTCAGGACTTGCTTTTTTGAGGGCTCAATATCATTCAGTAAATGCAGTTAGTAAAGGTAATAGTACTACAGAACTATAGATGCTATTAGCCATTAGAAGTAATTATGTTGGTGATCCAGTCTAACACACATTAATCCTTTGGGATTTACAGCTCAGTACAGAAGACCAGTCCCTCACTGATCAGCAAATTCAAGAGCACATACCATACAAATATGGGAATGTGCTCTGTGTCTTCTCAGTGGAGGTGCATCCAATTTGATTTAGTCTTGCTGCCCAGAGAATGACTTATAATATAACATGTTCTCTTTGTGAGAATTTTGTAGTGACTTTCAGTCTTTGTGATGATACAGTCTTTGTGACTATTTTTCTTCATTTATTCACACTGTAGGCATAAAATAGCCACAGCACAGTTTTCACTAAATGATCTAAATTCCATGTCTAATCTATAGTATTGAAACCTGTTCCATTCCCTGTAATTTCCAAACTCTGCAGTTTAGACTGTAACTCCCAATGATGATCCCAGTTTTTGCAAACCCAGATGATTTTCCTGGACTGTCCAGCCAAAGATTACACATTCCTGCCTTTCAAAGTTTACAAGAAACACTTTATTAGATAAAGCCATAGGTGCCATTTTGTTTATAAGCTTTGATAAACTGAAGATGTCTGCATATTCCATTTGTTCTTCAAGATTATAGTGCTTTAATCATATCTGTGTTTCTAATGAGGCATGTTTTATTAAGAAAACTAAAAACCATGTTCAATCTTTGCAATTAGAGAGTTAATTTCATTTTTACGTTTTCCACTTGATTGTTATTTTATGTATGGAAAATTTGACAAAATGGCTACCTATAAATGCTTAGTTAGGGAGATGATACCTGCTTATACAGTGTTCTGGCCCATGGTACCTCCATATTTAGTCTTCATCAATACTAACCAAATTAATCACTTTAAAAATGAACAGCTATGTCACACTGGAGACCATAATGAATTTCACAGCTAAGCACCATTTCTGTATTTCAAAGAAAGGTCAAAACTACATACTGTATTCTCAACTAGACTGCAATCTCATTTATATATAATGAATCTCAAAAGGTTATGACTTCACATTCATTATGCTGTCATTACAATCTGTATATTCTTCCTCTAGGTCCCAAGACCTATACATTCTCCTAATGGAGTCAGTATACATTTATTAGTTAGAAAATAATTTCAATTCCTATTGCATTTGACAAGGAGTATAAGCTGTAGGTGTTAACAATTCCCTGTCTTTTCCTCTTGGTTACATTAGTCTGTCGTGTACAAGCAGTATGCACAGGCCTGCTGTTCACATTCAAGACAAGTATTCCTAGATTTAGAAACTATCAATAGGAAATTCTGAGATGAAGGGTGTACCTTTGTGCTGCTACTCATTCATCACCTTTGTCACCTAGATAACATTCAAAGGCAAATTCAGATGTATTTCTAGTTCTAAACAGAACTTCTGTCATAGTTCAGACACAAGCTGCACTTGTAAGGTCTTTACCTTTCAAATTTCCTGCTCACAGAAAATTTACACTTTGTGATCCAGCTGAAATTCATAATTTGTGAGGCACCCTATCCTCACTGTAGTGTTGTGCCATCAGGAACTTGTTGTTGCAGCCTTGAGTGCCAAGATAGGCTGTACTGTGCAGACCATGGGCCTCAGCTCCATCTTCCACATTACCTGCCTCTCACAAGAGACCTTGTAAGCTGCTCCAGGATCTTTTCCCTGTGTCTGAGTGAATCCTGCTTTACCACGCTCTGTACAATTAGGAGAGCTCTTTTCACACATACTGTTTTTCACCCTGCTAATTCAAATACCTGCATGCTGGCCAATCAGGCCTTAAGTAGATGTTCACTAAAATAAATACTAGTTTCCAATTCTTAATATTTTCTGCCCTGTGTTAGTATCATAAAGTCACAGAACACTTTCCTACCTTGAAACAGTGATTAGTTTTAAGATTACTTTTCCTAAACCTCTTTTTTTCCTTTAGCTCTTCATCATCAGAGTAATATAAAACAGATAAATCATGTCGATATACTTTAGTTGCATCTTATACTGCATGATATAGCTTTATCTTAGTAGAAAAAAAGGAATAAAAACAATATTTTGAGGACATTACTATATTCACAGACTACTGTGAGGAAAGAAATTAAAAGCTATTAGATTACTCACTTGTGTGAAGTATTTGCACAGCCCTATTAAATATCTACAAGAAATAGATCTTGTTTTGTACTTAGCAATTTCACATAGTGGATATTAGAGTTGATGGACAGACAAGAAGAAAATCTGGCAAGCAAAATATCTTTTGAAAAACACAAGGAAATGAAATGTAGTCTTGTTTTGGTATTACTAAAACACAGACTAAGTTTCAGGGAGCATATATTTATTTTTTCCCTTATCCCTAGTGGAAATGACAGTGCTGAAATAGGTACGAAGTGTTTCCTGCAGTATCCACAGGGATTGCAAGATGCTTAAAAATTACTGCTACAGTAACTAGTCAGCACGTAGCCTCTTGCATTTCCAGGAGGGAAATGGAAACCTAAGCCCATCCTATCCTAGGCACATTGATACTTAATTCTAGGCTGAGGAAAAGTGCCTATTTCCACCGAGGTTTCAGAGAGCTCAGTATTCGCCCCCAAGCTGGGTCTAACACAGATATTTTACTCTCTCAAAAAACAGTTGAGGAGCTTCCTATCAATTAATCCAATGATCACACCTTTTAAGGAGTTAGAAAAAATAGGTCAAAATTTAGGATTTAGCTCCCTGCCTAATCTTGAGGAGGCTTGAAATTTATATTTCATATCTGCCAGCATGTCAGATCTTTACCATTGCATGATAGTGCCAGTATTCTGAAAAGAACCTCTGGAAGCTGGTGGACTTTGCATTAACAACAAAATTTCAACTGAAGCAAGAGGTAAAGATTGGTTGAATCCCCCAAGCTTTAGGGTATTTAGTATTTACAGCTTCCTTCTGCAAAATACTCCAGCATTAAGGAATGTATTAGTAGACAGTAGGGCATAGAAACAGTTTAGATGCCAGCCTGGCAGGGACACTGGTGAATCCAGCCCCTCTGTCATACCCAACCCACGTGTGCACTTCAGCTCTGCAGGGAGTGACTCCCTCTCACCTGCTCTCCAAGAGCCTCCTCTGGCATGGAAAAGCCACCTTGTATCAAAGTGCCTGGGTGATGCATACTCAAGCAGTGCACAACTGGGCATGACTTTGGTACTTAAGCAATCCTGGCACGCAGTTTACGTGCACTGACCCTGCCAGGAAATTGGAGCCTGATTTGGTACCATTTTTGGTGTCTCCTGTGAAGCGTCTCTAGACACGAAAATCCACTGAACTTTGATATTTTAAAGGAACATAAACATCTGGCTTGGAATTGAGACTGGTGCAATGGTTAAAGCAAGATTCAAGGTGTACATACGAAGACTTTGAATAATATCTCTTGAGAGATAAAAGTACAGTAATTGCTAGTACAAAGAAGCAGAGGATGGCACGTAGTTATAAAGACAGAGCTTAACAGGTAAATGTTTTCGGATTTTGATCTTGTTTTACAGCTAGCACCATGGAGTTTTTCCATATGGCAAATATATTGCTGTCTAACTTTTGGATAAAAGATCTGGAAAGCACACTGGTAGTAAAGCTGCCAGTATTATTTCTGCCAGGTGAATCTTGAGACTGCAGGCTTTCTATAGTGATGTTTGTTTATTTGTTTTTCAGTCCACAGACAGGCTGTGCTAAATAAAATAAGGTAAAATTACATGAAAAATTAAGATGTATCAGGACATTCTGATATATACACACTATAAAGTAAGGATATCAGAATATGTAATATCAGAAAACTACCACCTCAATAAAAAAAACCCTCTATGAATTCTGAGCACGAGTTCTTATTTTACTGGCAAAGATTTTTTTAGCATTCTCACTACTTTTAAATTTCATGTTTATTGCAAAACATGTAGTTGCTGGGTTAATATAAGGGATTACAGTAATCAGTTATATTTAAATGGCATGTTAGTTTTCTAAGTAGCAGTTTACCACGAATTACTTCTAGAAAATGTAATTTAAATGAGTAATCTCTAATGTCAAAAAGAAATTCAGACTAATCCATTGTTGCCTGTTAGATTTTCTACAATTATTTCCATGAAGAAAACCTCAGAACCCTACAACCCAATATAAAAAGACAGCATTTATCAATTAGATCTCTGTGTACATTATCTAATACTTGAGTGTTAGCAAAATGTCAAAAAAATAGTACAGTTTTATGCCCTGTATCTCTCCCAAGATTAATGACATGGACAAATATTTCAGACTTCAGACTGGTCAGTATGAAGTTACTTGGAATTATTCTTAACCCTTCTCCTTGAGGTTATCCTCCCCTCTGTGGCCTTATTGAACTGTTCTTTTCCAAAACACTTCAGCTTGTTCCTTAATAATACTCCGTTGTATTTATTAAGTGAAATCATGATACACTTATGGCAGTAACAATTTTTCTCAGATAAACCAAGTTAAAATCAGACATCTGGGCAACTACCAAGATTTTTGTTTCATTGGTTATCTAGAAATCTGTGTAACTGAATTCTCAAACCAGTTTTCATTCTTCAAGCAACTAAATTCATACTATGCTACATAACTTATCACCTGGCTTCCTTGCTGCAGAACAAGCAATTTTTCTCTTAGCAACCATCTTGTACCTTGCTAGCACATGCAGTGCTGTATTATGTCTGGATAGCCAATGCTGTGTCAGTTAAGAAATAAGAAAAAAGTCTTCACAGCTACTATATCCATCAGGTTTTTTAACTGATTTCAAATTATTCTCTTTTAATTAAGTAAATTTTCATCCTGACATGAATATGGATTGCTATCTCATCTTCACTGCATCACTCTACTTTTTATACAGCATTTGACAAAATCACTGCTATGTGTATTGTAGGGTTGCTCTTCCTCAAGACAATGTGCTGGCCAATTCTAACATTCCACTGTCATCCTCGGTAGCTTTATGTGCTAGTGTAAAGGAAAAAAAAGAAATGCTGTTCATCATCAGAGTCTGGAGAACCCTCTACTTGGTTAGGAACTTAAATTTTTAGGGTCTATTTTAGAGCAAATGAATGACACAAAAGTTGTTGTCAACAGTGTAAAGGGGACCCTAAAACAGTCCCCAGGGAGGCCTCTGCAGAGACAGAATGAGTTTGGGTCATGTACAGCATCAGACAAGATGGAGGGCGGGGATATTTGAATTCCAAGAATCACTTTCACATGAAAACAACATAATTACAGAACTGAATTTCTTAAAATCCCAAACTCAGCTACTAGTCTGAAAGTCTAGAGTAAATGCAAAGATTACGAAGGTATTTCTGGAGTCTAAGAGGTATTATGAGTACAATGGCTGTAGCCATTGGATGGTGCTGAAAATTTTCAACTGTAAACAGAGAAAGCTAGAATTACCTTTCCTTCTGGTAAAGGCCAGTGAATGTCAGCTTGAGGCTTCTGACATTCTATCTGATGCCATTTCCTTTCTAAAAGTAACATTTCCTAAAAATAATTTATTTTAGACTGTTACATCTAAATAGGAAGAAATCATACTTGCTTTATTTACCTCTTCCAGTATTGCACAACTGTAGCATTTGCCTTAGGTTAAAAGAAAATGTGAAACTTTAATCCATACCTTCTCTTGTTACAACTTCTTTAGTATTTTTGTTGCTTACTGTGAGACAAAGGAGTATGAAATCTTGCTTATAATGAAGTGCTATTTGATGCTAAATGCTGTCATATTGTTGCAATATCACTCATAGTAATATTTTAATATTTGATTAACTAAACTAGGTAAATGAAGAATGTAATTAAAACACTATTCTTAACATGTAAAATAATTTAAGAGAATTGTTGAATGATGGATCAGTTCTCATACTTTACAGGAAACATGAACAAAACCAGCATTACTGTCTCCCACTTGAATAGTAAGTCAGCTGATTTCAACATGAAGCCCTCCAGAATTCTTTGAAGTACAATACTGCTTTTTTGGGGGGGGGCATTGTAGGTTAATAGTGTATTTAAACCAGGCTAAAATAAGACAATGTTTCAATCAATTCAAATAACATAGAGCTGAAATTCTCAACTTGGTGTCTACTGAGACCTCCTTCTTCAGCTTGAGAGTTCTTATCTCACCAGTCAAGAAAAGAAATCCACTCTCCTTGGAAATATGGAAAGTCTGTAATCACCCTAATGCCTTGACACTTGCTTGCCACTGCACTGAGCATTGTGACTCTTTGGACTCATATCCTTTGAGACATGATGGGAGTTTCTTTTTTTTTTTTTCCAGTTAGCCAATTAGACTCTAGTGTAGATCATAACAGTTGCGTGCACATCCAACAACAAGAGTGAGATCAGTTCAAGACCCCTCCTCTCCTCTCCCCTCAGCCTCACTTACAGATGTTCAAGAACTCAGTTCTACTGATCATTAGATAGAGTAATAAAATCCATGGTAAACAGAATTGTTACACTTAATGCCAAACAAGGACATAGAGTTTAAGAGGTTTTCTTTGCTTGCCTGTCAATTTACATGAAAAAATAATTCTGATGACCAGGAGCTGGCACTCAGTAGGCACTCTCAGAGATATATACTATCTTGGAAATGCATGTAGAAAAGTGATTTACCCACCATAGGGATCCACTCTTTGTTGTAAAATAAAACAGCATGTAATAGACTAGTTCTTTTGAATTGATGTTATTTTCTTAGTTTGCAGAAATCATAGTCTCTTTCAAGCTCGTAAAAAACCCTAACGTTGCCAGCCTAAATACACAGAAGTTGCTACCTCTCATTTCTTATCTAGACATTGTCTTAAAACACAGACCCTGAAACAGGCAGTAGTCTCAGGCAACAATTCAGCATTACAAAAGGGCACCAGTTAATACATGTAGGAATAACTATTCTTTAAACATATTTGTATATATAAAAAATATAGTTAAATATACATGTATGTATTTCCATCTATCCATTCAAAATGCATTACATATATATGCAGGTCTTACAAGAAGTGGCTGAGGGGGCTGGGGCTGTTAACCTGGAGGAGAGGAGGCTCAGGAGGGACATTATTGCTCTCTGCATGAAAGGAGGTTTTAGTCAGGTGGGGGTCAGGATTTTCTCCCAAGTAACAAGGGATAGGACAAGAGGAAATGGCTTCAAGTTGCACCAGGGGAGGTTCAGATTGGATACTGGGAAAATTTCACGAGAAAGATTATCAAGCAATGCCTTGCCCCAGGCTGCCCAGGGAAGGGTTTGAGGCCAAA
>VZTR01025917.1:520179-560653 GCA_013400775.1 Chaetops frenatus
ATCTGTATCGATAAATACATATATATATAATGTATATTAAGGGAATATATATAATGTATATATGTTTATATATAATGTTGTCTTTAAGAGAAAACTTTGCTACTTCCCCAGGAAGCAAGAATTTCTCAATCCTACTGAGTACAGGAAAGGTAGACCAGCATAGGATGTGACCTATATGAACAGATAGGAATAGAAGGATAACCTACACAGCCAGTATCCACATTTCATTGAGAACTGGGCATGTCATCATTACCAGCTTGTCACATCCCTATTTTTTTTTCTTGACTTCCTATTTTCCATGCCTTACTTGAGAATTGTCTATTGCATCTCCTCATTTTCCTTCCCACTTTTTTTTCCTCTCTTTGAACTTTTTTGTCTGCTTTGACTTCAGTTTACCTTAAAGGATTCAAAACAGTAGCAGTGAACTTTCAACCACTGTCACTCAAATAGGATCAGAATGAGTTCAGAGGAGCTCACACCTCCCTACCAGTGTGTGTTTATGGAAAATGACTTGACTTCTGGGTTCTCAAAATGTAAATGCTCATTTTAGAGGGAGAAATATGTCACAAAAATGAGATACTAAAGAAAGCAAGAGGTTTTTCACTCTGCTCCTTACTTCTCATGCAGTTCACAAAAGCTGCCACATTTCTTTTCACTCTAAAACCTGCTCAGGCTTTGGTCTGAAAAGATCTGGAGTATTAAATCTGTGTCCTGTCCTCTTTGGGTCATCCACTAGTGATCTGAGATTTTCACACATGTTATCTGTGAAATAACTAAGTAATACAGAGCACTGTATATTGAGTCAACATTGGTGTCAAAATAAGAAACTAAACAAAAGGAAAAAAGACCTTGAGAAACAAACCATGAAAATTGTATACCTACATAATCTTTCTATCCATTCATATATTGCACTAAGGGATGAAACAGAAAAAAAAATCACATTTTTTCTGTTCAAAATGATGGTGAAATTATCTATGTAGAGAGGTTTCTGCAGAGTCAGAGGATGTCCATATTGTTGCTTCTTTCTTACTTTAGTAATCAAATCATTCCAAGACACCTGAGTTCCTAATTTACTACTCTAAACTGTTGGTGTGTTCATTTAAGATAGCATTATTGTCACCATCATATTTTGAATTCATTAACAACCTCATTTTCAGGCAACTGTGGGATTTTTAAAGAAATGCTAACAAAAAGATGAAAATCTTTCCTTCTTATCAGGATCTAAGAATGTCCACTTGTCCTCTCAGGGTTTTTATTGCCTTTTCCACAGCTAAACCTCACATTGCTCTTTTGCTTGCAAATTTATCTTCTCACATAGAAACTAGAAAACAGAGCCACACTGGTAACATTACCTCAAGGATTAATTTATATTTACGTAATTTGCATATAACAGAATATCTATGAATATTCAGTCACACCACTTATTTAATTGAATAATGAATTATTTTTTCATTCACAAACATGGCTGGACCTGTTTTTGCAGTGTAAGGGACCCATCTCTCAGCCAAAAATAATCACATAAAGGACATTATTTTTCTGTTGTTGACCTGGAAAATCTGAAGCATTTTCTGGTAAAATCTTGAAGGGTGAAAACAAAGAAGAAGACGACTTTCACTGGATTCAGGAGATGAGAACTAGTAAAGAAGAATTAGTAGAAATATAATGAATAACTAACATAGATGACTGAGGAACAAAGATATGAAGAACTTCCCAACAAAGCACTCTAGGTAACTAAATCACATTTTCAAAGTTCCAGATAGTTGCCAGCACTTTCTGCCTTCATCTACATATGAGACACTTGTGAAAATAACACTGTTTAATTCTGCTGACGTCCCTGACAAAAGACAGTTAACTGATTACATATGCCATCTTGCCTCCAGTCTCCTAGCAGGAAACTACAAGAGAAGTAACAGTGTCTTTGTCATACACAGGTTTTTGTGTGTGTAGGAATCATAGCACAACTCTGAATAATACCACCAGCTGGTGCAAACGTATGGGCAATGGCAGGGAGCACTACATTGTTCAGGTTTAGGATAAAGAAGAGAGATGGATGCTGCTTTCATTTTCTCTTTGTCCCCATTTTTCAGATATTTCAGAACAGAGCTATGTTCATGCTTTTACAAAACTAATTCCAAGATGTTCAGGAACTGTGATATTGATTTACTTCAGCAACTTCAAATGAGCACAAATGTTGATAATATATTGACTATTAAAACTCCTCAAGCACTTCCTTATTTATATTATTTAAATAGCTGTTTTACAAGTTCTGTGTTGTATTCTGATCTTCCTATCTCTTGAGAGCATATTTACCTAAATAAATTTATTCAGCTTGCCAGCTATTTTAAAATTGACTAATTTCATCAACTCTTCATTAATCCATATAACTATTTTCTCCTTGTATTTCTATCCTCCCTGCAATCCATTCATAAGAGCTTTTATCCCTATACTGCCAACTAGGAAAACCTTTAATGAGTTGAAAGCTGTAGTAAGAGATTTCCCGTTTTGTATCAATGCCTGCTGGAATGTTCTTTGTTTAGAGTACAAGGGCAGGCCTAAAGAACAGCAACCTCAACATGTGGCACCAGACCTTCTGGGTTTACAACTGGATTTTACAAAATCCAATACCACTTATTAGGTTTGAATAATGCTGCAGCTTTTGTTCTGAGAAATTTGGAGTTGATACAGAGGATTTCAAACAATAAAGATCGGACATATATTCTCCAAATATTCTTAAGTAGGACACTGTAACTCAGTAAAGAGTTATCACTTGCTTTCCTAATGGTCTCTAGTATAGTCTAGCCCAGTATTGCAGCACCACAAAATCAAATGGAAGAGACTTTATTTGAGAGGAACTACCTGCATAAGGGAATTCAGCTTTTTTCTTAGTAAGTCTAGTGATTTGTTCTGCATGACCTTTGCCTTTTGTTACTTATTTTCTCTTCCACATGCCTTTCTCCATCACCAAGTTTTCTGCATCCTGAAATAACAAAGTCTAAATGAATCTCAGAGTTTAAAAATTACATGAAAAAACAATTACTGAAGGAGGGCATTTCTCTTTGCTTTTTAAATTATGGGAAATAACTTTCTTGCAGCAAAACAATCTTGATTTTCTAGTAGTCTCTACCTCTCCGTGGAGGAATTTGATAGCTCAAACTCCAGCAGAGTCAAAACCATCTCTGCTCTGATGGCACCAGTTTTACATCTGAATTCTTATCAGTCATCTTAAGAGCCATCTTGCAATTGTCTTATAGAGAATAAACTATTAATACTAATGAAATACAAATTAAAATCAGTTCTGTTTTGCTTTAAGACAGAGGAAACACCCCTGTGGAGGGCAAAGAAAATGCCAGTGGATCAGTGAAATTTTGTTATCCCTATTTTAAATATTATCTTACCAGAGAAAAATCAATCTAGCACCAGTTACATATTACAAATGAGGGTTGGGGGGTTTTTAAGCATAATTTTTGTCTTTAACATGAAAAGTTATTATTATAAGAAACCTGAAACCTGCTATATACAGCTCATTTGCACTGAAATCTTCTTCTACTTGCCATAGACAGGCAACTAATGATGAACTTCCATTATTTCTTTTATGAAAGAAAAGTTTGTTGAACAATTTTTGCAAGGTATGTGCAATAGTAAAAACTTACAACTAGATACACTGTATAAGCTCCTCAGGACTCTAAATGAAATTAAAACTGTGATAGGAAAATAACATTTTGAAAAAAATACCTTTTCCCCTCTCTTTTTGGAGTACTGACTATTCAAAAGCAGAAAAGGCCATTTTCAGTAATTAAACTAGAATATATATTGTGTCTAATATAACCTACTCTTTGCACTAAAAAAGTCAATAATATTAAGAAGCACCATAAATCTCATTATTGATTATTTTCTATTTCTTTAATAGCTCTATAAAATGCATGGTGAAGTTTTTTCTTTAAATCACATTCAGCGTAGTTTGGTCATAGGATTCCCTCTTTGTTTTAGCTGAGATACTTGGTCAGTATTTCACCTATAGTGCAGTAGTTATAAATAGAGGCGAACAGGGATGCCTAGAGATTTAACCTCAATGCTATTAAAATACATTCTTATTAGTGAATGGTAGCAGTTTATGTTCTTTCTAGAGATATGAGCCTGCACGTTTTATGCCTGACCTAATTTAGTAGTATTCCATGAAATTAATCTTAAAAAAGAAGAAACCATTTTTGTAAATTTGCTGCTCATGTTAGAAATCTCAAGAGTTCTCATTAACAGAAAATTACATTCATGTGATCAAGAAAGCTTTTGTCATCCTGCAGATGAAATAAGCCTGTGTGGAGTCATGAACTAAATTGAAATGATTTGAAAAAGCAGCTAAAACAAAAAGAGGCTTTATTCTGATGATCTTACTAAAAGGAAAGGAGGAATATCACTATGAAAACCAATTATTCATGTGAATGGATAGTTTCTATGAAAAAATGCAGCTAACAAAGAAGTCCAGACTTGGCACTGAATGCATCCATAGGTGCCTGCAGCAGAATTAGTCCCCTTCCTGCATGGTCTTTGTTTGACACACAGGCAAACAGCTCTTACAGCAGTCACTCAAACACTTCCAGATGCAGCAAAGTCCTCTTAATTTGTACACAAATGGAAACCTACATTTTTTTATTATATTAAAATCAGGTTGGCATATCATCAGGTGTTGAAGAGTCCAGTTGGCTTCCTGAAATGCTTAGAAGATAACTACAAATATATAAATGTATATAATTTTATATATTTGTGTTTATTTATGTATCTTTGAAAATATGTGATTTTTAATGTATACACATTGTTTATCTATTAAAAAGAGATGAGATGGACTTCTGCATAAGGATAGCTCATTCTCCATATTTATGGTTGGCATAGAAAGCTGTAACTGTGTCTACTTGATCAAGGCCATTGAGAAAGTCATTAAGGCTGTTAAGTGCTGGTGAGGTCTGCTACACACACATTTTTAAATTAAAAGAAGGGCAGGGAGAGGAGATGGTTTTGTGGCTTGTTGGTTTTAATTTTGTGATATTTTAAGAAAGTAAACCCTTCCAACTGTATCATAAGCTATTCCTTGACAGCAAAAAGTAGTTTTCAATCGTACATCAAACCTCAAACTGCTGTCTTCCCAAAAAAGTCATGATTTTATATAATGAATAAACAGCAATCAACTCACTTCCAATCACCTTATTTGCACAAGGAATGTATTAGTTATTGTCTCCCTCATGGGCACTTGCTGGAAAATATGTCCAGTGCATAGAATCTGTGGTAGAACTGCTACCTTCCCAGCAGGTTTTGCACCAATTTATTCTCCCATAAGTTAAGCATTCCTTCAGTATGTGTATTTTTTACTAATATGTGGTTTTTCCAGAATGCTGCATATTGGCATAAGCCATTTGAACTCTTTTACTTTTCCAGATCATTCCATGCCTTTGCTCTTCTATGAGACTCAAGACAAATCCTATGGTAACTTTTAAGGAAAAACATCTATAGTCTGCCTTTATCAAGCACTGCAGAGTCAAACGTCCTATTTGATTAATCTTAATACTTCCAAAACTGGAAGCACTCCGGCATGCCCATTGTGTTTAACATCCCTGTTTAAATTATGAATTTGTAAACATTTCATTATTACTTATGATTACTTCTAATAACAAAACTCACCCCAGGGCTGCAGGGAGCACTAGGGATGGTTCAGGAGCTGGGACTCCTCCCTGGCTCCAAGCTCACCTGAGGTCTTTGCTTAGCCTGGACGTGAAGTTCTCACTGCTGCTTGCTGCTAGATACAAAAACAATGGCCTGTCTACTTCACACAAAAGATGTGGCTGCTCTAACAGATGGTGCCTGGTAAAAAGGTTAGAAGAAAAAAATCCAAAAAAATGATGTTGGTTGTAAAAGATACTACTCACATCAAGAGAACTGGAACTGCTTTGCAAAGGCAGTCTGAGTTTCTGAGTGACTGCTGATAATCAGAAATACCAGCAGAAGTCAAGGCAAATGGCTGCTTTATGTTAAGTACAGCAAAATTAGTATCTATGCATTTAAGAAATTTATTCTTGGGTAACATCACTGCTAGTCTAGCCCAATGTAAACAGTGATGTAGCCAATTTACATTCATCTAAAAAGGATGTCACCAAGTACAATTTTTCCTCCCTGAAGACAGAATAGTATTTATGTGTGCCTTATGATACCAGCAAATACCAATAGAATTAAGTTGACCTAATGAATTTTTGGTGCTATCTATATGTTTAGATTTTGTAAGGTCTTCTGTTTCACATGCTGCATTGGAGACAGGTGGAGGAAAATATTATGCCCTACTTCCTAGGCCTGTTCGGCTTGTCACCTAAGACTAATGGTTGGCACAAAGCAGTTAAGCTTTTTTTGAGACAAGATTCCAGCTATTCAGATTTGCAACAGTTTCCCAGTGGTTCTTCTCAGGTGTTGCTTCCTGGCATAATTCCCCATTCTGTTTATGTAGAACAGGACTTTTTTCTTTTTGCAGAATGGGGCTTTTTCCTTTTAGCATGTTCTGAAGCATATTTCAATGATGAGTGAATAAGCTCCTCCTTTCAGAGGAACTAAATATTTACTTCAGACAATATCCCTGAAGTCACTTGCTGAACATCTCTGTAAATAAGAATTGTGTATGCATTGTGTGCTGCCTCATTTGGTATGGGTACCAAGAGCAGAGAAAAAAAATTGAGATAGACCAGGCCAGCTCAGGTTTTGCAAAGTGATACCAGCTTTGGAGTCCTGCCAGAAGGTGGCTTCTGGACAAGGTAAACAAGACAAAATTTATATGGTATGTGCTGAACTACAGCCAGTTCTGGCTTGCCTGCCATGCCCTGCTGCCACACTTCTGGTTCCAAAGTGTCCCCAGACAGGGTCCCCTGGGTCAGGCAGACGCAGCTGCAGCACCTGAACTGGCTCCACGTGTGTGCATAGTGAGCAGTCCTGCGAGAGACAGACACAGGTGGCACACCAAGCTTCAGCAGTGGAGTTAAATTCTTCCTCAGTCTGGGAAAGACAGCTTCTTCCAGTCTGTTTTTGTTACAGATAATGGAGCCTTGGCTTGATTTTAATGCTTCAGAATTTTTATTTACCCTTACTGGAAACCCTATAAATATTATTCTATTGTACAACGTTGAGCAAACTTGAATGTGCAAACCTGTCAGTTCCAAAATGAGATCTTTAGTGCACAATAAACATCAAGAACTTTTCCCAAAAAGTTTCCATAAAAGTAAATTTAATAATATAGGCATTCATGACTTTCTTTGAAAAACAGACTTAACTTTGAAAATGATACTGTACTATTTACTGTCTCTGTGCCACTGAGAAGCACTTTGGACAAACGTTCTCTGCTATTCTTCTTTCTTTTGATTGACATAGGTTTTACAGAAACATTTATTTTACCAGACTGATTTGAAACCCGAAATGCCTTATGATTTGATTATACAACATTTAAGTTCCTAGTGAATACTCACATTTTAGCTTTTAAAAACCTTTTTTTTTTCTTTGCCTGCATTAGAAAGATTTGGTATTTGTTTTATGTATGAAAAATACTTGGCTACATCACCTTCACACCTGTGTTTCTTAAAGGCAGGCTTGAAGTCTCTATGTTTTGGTTTGTTTATTTTGAGAGACAAGATGTTTGATCTTTAAATGGAGGTGAACTGCAGGTTACAGAAAGCTCTGTATAGGCACTATGGAAAAAATATGTCCCACATGCTTTAAAAAATTTATCACATTCCATATGCCTAGTTTAGATTCATATTCAATTCTTCATCTTTTCATTGTCATTCATTCTTCCTTCCAACTTGTTTTTTAAAATAATCTGATAACTTTAGCATCAGTTGCAAACATGTACTTCTTTTCTTGTGCATTAATTTGAATTCACCTTTTTTATCTCTTTATTCATGCTTTCCTCTTCAGAAAATGCCATCAAGTATTAAAAAAAATTTTTAATTGTATCAAATTACACATATTCTATTTTTATAAATGTGTATGTATTAATTAACAGTAGTAATTAACATGTAGCTGTTCTAGCCTGTAAAACTTTTTCATACTATTAAATGTCCAGGTGCTACATAAATCAATGTGGAAACTCACACTAATGAGCTAGGATTTTACTGTTAACTTGTTCTGACAGAAAAATGCCAGTCTCCTGTACAGTGCAGTGTCCAAAGATCAATATGCCAAGCCTCTGGAAGAAAATCTTATTGCCATTTTACATGGAGCAAGGTTGAGACAATGGGTTTCACAGAACAAACCAGATTTTCCACACTTTCTCTCAAAAGTGAGCTCAGTGTTCATGAAGACTGAATTTTACTGGTTCAAAATGCCTGTAGGCTGTCCTGACAAGCCTTGTCAAGTCCAGACTTACAGGTTTCATTGGTCTCTTTAGGATGGAGACATGATGTAAAGCTGAGAAGGAAATGAAACTGGACACAGGAACCCTCTTACAAATTACCTTGGAACATCTGCAGAAATTGCTAATAGGCTACTAAGCCTTATTTCAGCACAGATGCTTTGCCTTCTTCCTCAGCCATGGCTCCCCACCTAGATCTTCACCAGACCACCATAGGAAATGGCAATGGTCCTGTGCACCACCTATTTGAAATGTGACTGGACAGAATTACCATGCAATTAAGAAAAATAAATCTAGTCTTGTAAGTTTCTTCAAAATACTTTCTCCCACAAGGATCAGTACTGCATAGCCATGCAGAGAATATCTCAAATTGTGAGAGCTAATATATACCCTTAAAATATAAAAATATGCTTTTGTATTATTCTTCCTTTACATAACTGAGCACAGCCTGTTCTGGCAGAAAAGAACAGCTGTCTGAAGTAACTTCTTGTTACATCTCCAATGGCACATATTTTTCTATCTAGTTACAGATAATTATATGCAATTACAACATTTTAGTAATCTTTGTGAAACAGCTAATTTAGTTGTCTCTTTTTTTTGTCTTTTTTTTTTTTTTGTCTTTATTTCTCTCCCTTCACATTCTGAAGAGTAATCTGAAATACAGAATGGATAAGAGAAGGATTTCACAACAATTTTTAATAATCTTAAATGTGGACCATCTACAAATTCCATCTTTACTGCTACAAATTTTGTCCAGGCATTAGAACACTGTATTGAGTTCAGTTCTCCTGTACCTTGTACAGAGTTTTCAAACTTTTTCTGTTAAAAAAAAAAAATCCAACCAAACGGAGTCAGTGCATGGTCCAGCTAAATTGACTGTTCATTTAAAACTCCAAAGAGCCAAAGGTGCCCTCTAACTCTTCTCAGGACTTTCCCTTCTGGACTGTCAGTGGAGCAAGTCCTTGCCCTTAAGTTGCTGCATGTGCTGTACTGCACCAAAAAGAGGCCAGAGCCAGAAATGCAGGGTGACTGCAGATTTTCTGCCTGTCATGCACTTCAGTCTGTGCCCAGGCACTAAAATCCTTCTACACTGCAAGTGTGTGTGGTCTTTTAACAAGTAGGCATAACAGAGTATAAAAAAAAAAAATATTGCTTCATACAAAAAAAAAGAGAGTAATTTATTTGTAAATTTTTATCATACCTTAATTAGACTAGCTAATTAATGCTTCTGGAGCATGTGAATTCTGCCTTCTCAAGCAGGAGAAATTAGAGAACTGTACGTCTCTTTGAAAATCTTGGCCATTACTCAAATTACTTTAATTCCTACGAGGTTTCTTCTTGAAACACAGAATTTTTTCCCCCCAAAACCTGCAGTGAGTACCACAGGGTAGTACACGGAATGATACAAAAACAAACTAGCTTTGATTTTTCAGCGCTCAGGAACCAGAAAGAGAATCAAGGTTGAATGGAGATGCAAATATTGTGTGGTTCTTAGTATCAAGGTATTTCACTAAAGCCAACCAGTTTTGTAATATTACACAACATTCTTGCACTTCCAAATAAATGGGTGTGTATCATCTTTGGGTATTTAATTTTGGTAAAGATTTTCTCATCTATGGACAAACACATGCAGGTTCATTTTCATTAGAGCTGGCAAAACAAAACTTCTGGAGACAGGCTATGGAACAGAAAAACACAGTTCTGGGATTTCTGCAATTGCGTGTTTATATAGTGACTGAGAAAGGAAGTAGTAAATAAGGAAGCTTGTTTCAAATGGGGGCTGCATGAACAATTTTGTACATTTCCAGCATTTTAAAGGCAACTGCAATATAGAGACAATAGTAGATGTAGGGTTATAGAAGGACATTATCTGTTTCATCTGCTGACTGCCATTTGAAAAATGCAGATTTCTACTGTTCTTTCAGTACCTGGGAGAGTGTTTTCTTGCTAACAGTACACTTTTAAGTTGCAGTGCCAAAAGACTTGAGTAGATTTTTAGCCTTAGCTGCAAACAATATTCAAGCAAACCAACTTTCCATTTGTAATTTAAATTACCTAACAAACACAAAGGAAAACCAAAACAACCTAGCCTTGTAACACACCCAAAAGGCTTCTTAGGTAGACTTCATACACTTTTTACAGGCATGACAAATGAATGACTATCCATATATAACTAAGCATTTATAAGAAAACTTTCAGAAAGAAATAGTTTAGTAAAAAATAAAAATATTGTACAAGTCAGCTGTGAAGAATTCAAAAGGGTTTCTGTGTATGCAAGCATAATGCCTTTTTTTTCAGACTGTCATATGCCATAAATTTTTAAGTGCTCAATATTGGACCAGCAGGTATCACAAGTGAATAGTGAACCTGCCAGAAGAGATGTTTTCCATTTCTTAACCATCATCCTGGCCCATGACAGAACTGTTTGGCTTTTTCACATACTGATACTAGTAGCAGAGATAAAATATTATGTCTCTTTAAATAACTATCTTTAGACCAAATCTGTTCACTTCAAGTGAGTTCAGTATGATAAATATTTTGATTTCTAAAAAGATGAATGAAATCATCTAAACACTTAGTACTATTAAGTTATTTTTTGAGAATACTAGAATAAACCTTTGACAACGAGTTTGCTTTATAATTTAAGCCTAATGTAAGCACAGTGTGCAGTAGGTTTTTCTCTTTTCTCAGTGATACTTGACCTTTACTTCACTGAATGGGCATTTTAATCTATTAGGTACTGTATGCTGTTTCCTATGGGAATTTGAGTTCTCAGTCAGACTTGACTGCCTTCCCTCATGGTTTAAGGTGTTAAGAAACTCAACACGACCATTCCACTGTCTGAACACTGATCTAAAAAGAACTCATTGAGTGACTGGTCTCTGTTTAGCAGTCTGCTGTGTGATGTAGCTTTTCCTATGACCTGTGAATTCTGGGATCAATTTGCATCACAAATTCGAATCACATTCCAGTTATTTTTTTTCTTCTGTTGCATTTCTCCCTGCTGGCCAGCCTGTGCTGATCCCAGCATGAGACTCTCATAAGAAGGCTGGCATTGCTAGGTGAGTGGTCTGCCATTACACAGAGAAAAACTTAATTGATCAATCATTCAGGTGAAAGGGAGTCCTTTTCATGATTTTAACAGACCTCAGTAAGGTTTGTAATTGAGAATAGGTTGCCTCAAGATTGTTCTCAGGAGTGAACTTGTTAAAATCTTTGAAGGATGAACTTCTCAAATCTCCTTTAACATGTTTTTTACCTAATGCATTTAGAATGTGTCTGCATAATTTGGTCATATGTTGGTACTGAGTTGCTGTGATTTTCCTTCTCTGCTTTATCACTAAAATAATAACATAAAAAAACTGTATCACTGATCCAAGTCATCCATCTCTGTATCTTTTGTAGCCTCACAATGAGTGGGAACTTTGCTGCTTTCATTGCACAAAGCCACACTGTGATCAGGAAGCCTTTGGAAATTCTTCTGAACTCCAAGTTCAGAAAATGTGTTTTAAACCCTGCACATTGCATTTGAACCAAAGATAACCCAGTGAATAATAGAGGAAAACACTACTACTCAAGCTTGCCATGGTTGTGGTTCCTTCTTTCATGACCTCAGCGTTTGCTTAACATACCAGATGTTATGTTAATATGAAAGAAGCATTATACTGACTGTAACAAAATTAAAATTACAAGTTACAAGGGCATTTTTTATACATCTTGACAGGTATTTTAAAACAATAGAAGAAGACTACCACTGATTTGTCTGGATAAAAAGATTTCCATCATCCCTATAACATTTTCTCATCTTCTATTATGATGCTTTCCACAGTGAGCTGGCAAGATAAAGGTATAATTATGCAAACATGTGAAACTGTACAGTTCTCATTAAACAGTAAGTTATCTTCATAAGAAAAAGGATTCAAAATCTGTTTCCAAAAGCATATCACTCCTGGGGAAGGTTATATTTCCCTAATTACTCTCAACAGCTCCATCTCAGGATTCCCAGCACATAAAACAGTTTTTATTTGGAGAATACCTATGAAAAGCCAGCTGCAACTCTACAAATGCTGCATATTGTCAGATTATATAAATTTAACTCTTAAAGTCCTGAGGCCTAGAGAAATAAATGGATTCTATGTCTTCAAAATCTCAGATGAGCATTTAGTGATAAAGTCATTTGTTTTCATACACTGTTGTGAGGCCTTTATGTTCTGTACACTTCAGCGATTTCTTATGGTTTTCATGCAGTACGGATGCAAATAGTCCAGCCCTGAATGAGAGGGCAAAGGCAGAAATGCACCAGCACAGAGCCTGCTCATGGCTGGCAGTGACACAGCAGTGGTCGCATGGGGCAGGCGGGGCTGGTGGTGACTCACAGGTCCATGGTGCACACAGGGGGTGCTTTGGGGCCCCACTGCTCTCCCCAGCAGTGCACAAGTACAATGTCCTACCTCAGCCTGTGCTCAGCTTCTGATTTATTGAACTGCAGTTATTTCTTCTACCTAAACAAATAATTATTTATGTTTTTATGTTGTACTGCAAAAAAGAAGCCACTGAAAGAGTTGAGTGGCCATTTCAAATTATTTCTCTCACAAATGTGCTACAGACTGCATCCTTAGCAGGTATTACCATACTCTTGTTAAAGAAACAAACCATTTAAAGGACAGAATAGGTTGTCAATGTTTGCATCTGTTCTATCTAACAAAGCTACTATCCAGAGCATACATCTACCATGAGTAGTGTTAGGACCATAAATGGTGATTTTAATAAGAGTATGCAAGTATAAAACACTTGTATTGTGAAAGTCATCCATATTGCTTACATGCCCTGCAGGGCTCACTTTGCTTCAGCTGAAATGCTGATTGGGAAATAGACATTTAAAAGTTCAAGTTATTGATTATATTGATACAACAAGGAAGTTAAAAGCTTAATCTCACATTTCTGGGATCTTCAGGAGTGTGTATTTAAATAAGTGATAATGCTGACTCAGCTTGCAAATCTTGACTTTTGTCGTTTTTAAAAATAACTTGTTTTTCAGGCAACCAGCCCACTTCTTAGTTTCCTCCTTGGTCTCATTGCCATCTTCTCATCACAGTTTCACAGCCCTTGCCTGCAGAGTATCAGCACTCTGCTTAGGAAATGCACCCCAACACCTCCAAGTTTCATTCTTAACCTCCTTACTGAGTTATTAATTCTATTCTATAGACACTTGCTTTTCTTCACTCTTTTAATGACTTCTTGCCACCCTCACCTCTCTCTCCTCCCTTCAGAGTATGTGCATGTACACACACAAACACACACACATTTCCTGGAGCTGTCACCCAGCTGTGCACTCCTACCCTCCATCCCTCTGCTGTCAGCTTCATGTACCACGATCCTTACTCAATCTCAAACTCATTTTTATTGCTTTCTGTTTATACATACAAAGGGAAGATGCTCTGGTTCTCTACTAGGAATGAAACACTTTGTAAAGAGAAGTTGAAAAGAATTTAATTTTCCTTTTTTACTTTTATTTTCATGTGTTTTGATTTGCATTGTTCAGAATTCAGTTGATAATAGGACATGACTCAGAACAAACTAATTTCCAGCGATGTCAATTTATATTTGATAATTTTTCCATTCTTTCTAGTAATCTATTCCCTATTTCAAAAGATTAGAAAGCTGAATGTACATTGGCTTTTTCACCAAAACTCATCAGAGGCTCATAAAGGTCAGTAACACTAAAAAAGTAGAAGGAGAGAGAGCACAGCAAACAATGAAAACTGAAAATGAATTTATTTGAATTCACTATTATAGGAAGTGACACAGATGAGGGTTGAGTGCCAGGTGAGTACACTGGAAAATCACTGAGCTTTCCTTTTGTTTCACAGTGCAATAGGTTATATAGTTGTTACAGTATGACATGCATATTTTTTTTTTTGTATGGCTTGATTTCTTCCTTAGTGTGTTCTACTTTCTACTCAGGCATTTTATTCAAATTCTGCTTGACAAAGTCACAACAGGGATGCTTTGACAAAATCCTAGATTACTGCAAAAACTGAATATGTACTAAAAATGTATGGTTAGATTAGTGCCCATAAAATGAATGGATATGAAGTTATTTCTAAAAGTACGTACTAAATACATTCTTTTCTTACTCCTATCTCTAAAAACACTGCTTTTACTGTTATCATTTGAGGCATATAATTAGAGCACCTGGAACCAATCAGTTCATTAAAGCTCATTCTTCCACATGCATTATTAATAAGAAAAGGGTTCTTACAGTAGATTAAAGGTACAGTAAGAACTTTCACTATCTCCCTGCATTTTCTGCCTGCTCATTGATGCTTTCAGGAAGAAAAAAAGATAGACTGAATTAAAGTTCTGCCATGCTTCACTCTTCAGAGTATAACTGGAATGAAAAGGTATAAAAATGTTTCCTTTACATGAATCAGGTAATAAGTTTGGTAAGAGTAGAGTAAAATGAGTGCCATTGTAACACAATTAATACAGGGAGTTGGATTGTTACATACCCAAAGAGATTATGGCATTTTACTCCAGATCTGGAGTGGATCATCTCAAGTGATACTACAGAGGTTCAAACAGTACCATGCTGCTTTAGCTAGACAATTCAAAGCTGAAAAGGAACATCAAAACTTCGTGTCTTTTTTCAGAAATTAATGCCAAGAAATCCACAAGCTTCTTCCATGCCTCCTCTGAGAGGAATACCCTTGGGGTGAGCATAACACAAGCAGTTGTCTTCCCTACTCAGTGTAACACAGCCTGACTTTCACCTGGGATCAGTGACCTGTAGTAAATTTGTGATGGACGGGATGATTCTGGAAGAATATAAAAGTAAACTAAGAATAAGCTCTGGAGAGTGATATATTTATGTAAGTCTTCTAGATTTTTAATGTAGAATATTCCTTGGCAAAATGTCTGTGAATACAGTCAAGGATAAGATATTTACTTACCAGAATACCTTATGAGCAAAGTAAGGAACTTGCTGCTTTGTTTAGGTATTTACATGTTGGTCTAGATAATGGAAGCTGGTATTTCCCCCCTCTACCTTCCTTGCCCAGGATACACAGGTGTATAGTTAGCATACAGGCTTCAAGAATAAAAAAGTCAAGTTTGTAGGAGGAAAAAATGGTAAGACAGGTGTGAATTACAGGACCAATTGCCCGGGGGAAAGCAGTAACTTATTTTTGTAGCTGATGATGACTAGGATACAAAACATCCTCTGTCTGACCTTATCTGCTAACTGCAAGTCATTCCCACTGCAAACAAGGATTTGCCCTGTCAGATTGTCAATATCATCTATCTCATGCTTATTACAAATGACCCCTTTTTTCACTGTGTTTCTTTGGTTGGGACTTTCTCACCTCAGTGTAAGAATGTATCTGAATGCTGTCCTCTGACACTGAACCTCAGCATGCCTGGGGCGGGGGCTGATGAGGAAAATGACATGATAGATGCTGACTGTCTCCCCTACATAAATAATATCAGGAAGGTTGTTGTGGCAGTGCTTTTGGCATTAGGTTATCTAATGGTAGAAGGGTCCTGATTTTTCTGCTTATTGTTAACATGCAAGTAATTCCTTTTACACGGAAATTAGAATAAAGCAAATGTAGTACCAGGAGAGAGCATGTGCAATACAGCTTTCCTCATTTCTGTGTGCCAGTATTACCATTTGGGGGAGAATAAAATGTGATTATTTTTCTTGAAGGTTTTACATGATTTATTTCTTCATCCAGATGACAGGGCAAAACAAACTAGTTTCAATTTTCCCATAGGCTTTCAAGCCCGAAAACTGTCTATTCTCCTGTAGGCAAATAATTTTTTAGAAAGCTAAAGAACTGAGGAATCCTTATTCTCAGAAGCTACCTAGAACCTGACAGAGCTTCAGCTTACTGTCCTAAATTTACCCAAAAACACACCAGTGTTACACGATGCAGTTTCCAGAGGTGCTGCAACATCATTTGTTCCCAACAGCGAGCTCATTTGTCCCAACAGTTAGCAACCACAACTAAAATTCAAAGACTTTCAGTGACAAACACGGCTTTGAAATGCAAGTGTATTTGCTGGTGTGCTTAGCAGACAGAGTGGTGCTTGGCAGGTGTGTAGGACAGCAGGCTCTGCTGCTGTGCAGGGCAGGGCCGCTCACTCAGCCAAAGGCTGCAGGAGTCCTGCTGTGTCCTGTGAGCAAGGCAAACCTCACACCTCCTGCTTCCGTGGAAAAAGGGCCCCTGCTGGATTAGCTCAGCCACTGGAGATGGCTTTCTGAGTGGCACCACAAAAATTGCTGTACTTTATTCCCAGTGACTGTAAAACCTTACTCAGGAGAGAAAAATAAATCCTACTGCCAGACAAGCAAAAACAACTGGGAAAATGGTTGTCTTGACTTTCAGGTTCTTTCTTATATTTCTGTGTTTTCCCTTACTGAAAAACCCCAAATAGCCTATTGCACACACTGGGCAGAATTTTTTATTAGCAGTTATCTCCTTGTAAATGCTTCTTAGAAATGTAAGTTTCCCTATATTTCTAGTTATTGAATAAGATACTACCAAATTTATCAGTATATAATGTCCTTCTTGATGTTCTGCTGTAAACCAGGAAAATCTAACTGTCAGAAATAACATGAATATAATTCCATCCTTTTAATTTAGTGAATTGGCTCAAATTTAATACATAGATCTGAGATTACATCTGGGTCTTATTTGATGATGGTTTCTTTGAATTTCATCTTCACTTGGAGATATTTTATTTCTCATTTTTGATCAAGGACATTTGTCCATATGACTTAGGGATAGGGAGATAGGGAGATGATAATTCTTTCCCATTCCCCATACCTTTTTAAAGTTGTAGGAGTACTAGTATTATTCCCATCCAGAAATCTATGAGCATGCAAGCAGCTCAGTTTAAAACAAAGCAAACAATGCTCTCACCCCAAATTTAAGCATGTTTTTAATTAGCATAATCATGAACAAAATACAATTTTTCCTTCCTCTATTATATAACTTTTTTTGAGGTAAAACATGTATTAGTGAACATGAGCTGTCCAAAAAGTCAATTTGCTAGAATTACATATGGATATTTTTCTATTTTTGTAAGACTGTGATTACATTCCATCCAGATTCATCTTAAAAGTGTGGTGGTTGATTACAGAGGTGAGTTGAAGGAACAGGGTCTGAATAGGTATTTCCTCAGAGATCTGCACAGGCTTCTCTCAAGAGGAGCATGGGATTAGGAAGTAACATGAGTCACATGGACAACTGACCATATTGTGTCAATCAATGAACATTACAGAATCTTTTTAAGGGTATTTATATGACAAAATTGTTAGACTCCACTGATTCCATGAAGGGCTGAACGCTTAAATTTGCACCAAGAGCAAGCTGTAGGAACCTCTTGGAGGTAAAGAGCTCTAGGGACCACTGGAAAAGATCAGAAAGAAGGGGAATGCATCAAATGGTTAATATCCTAGAAGTTAACAGCAGCCTATTTTGAGGCCAAAACCCACAACACACTAGACTCCAGATGTCACTGGCAGAAACAGGTGACACAAATTATTCCAGGTGGTTTAATTTTATGCAACCACAACACTAGGGAAGTTTAAATACAGCTTTCATATACAAAGGATGGTGGAAAAGGCATTTGCACAACCTGGCAGCTTATGTAGACTCCAAATGCAAAGCACACAGGTCCCTGTGCCCCTGTGACTGGACTGGTCATACTCCTCTGCCATCTCCTGAGTGAGAGTGCATCAAAATATCTAACGGGAAAGATGTAAATACTAATGACGATTGAGTAGGATTTTATTAGTTCTTTATAGTCTGAAAATCCAAACTAAACCACAGCTGGGTACTGACTGACAAAGACAACATTGTTAGGTGTATTATGATATACCTTAATGCAATAGAATCTCATACAGCAGAGTAGCTGGTCTTGTGATTTTTAACTTGGGAGCAGAAGCTTCAGTGAGTGAGAGTAAGGTCACAGTTTAAGTATCTAAAATTCCAAACATGATTTTACTTTTTAAGGGCTCATATAATAAATCTTTGCATCCTTACTAATTTTAAATAACTTTATTTCTTAACCCAAGTAAAAAAAGTGTAATGTTCATGAAAACTAAAAAGAGATTTGTTTCTAGTACCACAGTTTTCATAGCTTTTAGTATTAATTTGGTTTTAGTTTTTATCTGTATTTTCAAGAAAGGTGACGAAAAATGCTGTATTTAAAAAATGAATGCTTGTAAGAAATGCTTTAGCTGGAGGAGAAGCTTAATTGATATTTTGAGGTGGGATTTGGGAATTGAATTTTTCTGGAGCATAACATTTTATTTACTGGTGGTTGATAAACTGCAGTGTCACCTGCCAGCTGGCTTCAGTTAAAGAAAGCTCATTGATAGCCCAGGACATACATATGAAGAACAAAATTATAAAAATGGTAGAAACTACTTTCCCCTCTACAATTAGTCAGGCTAAGTATTCCTTTGGCTTGAACAGGATAATTCTTATTATTTATTGCCTGCATTATTCTAACTCTTATAGGTACCAACTGCCATTAAAGTTTCTGTCTACTAGGCTCTTAACATTCTGTGCAAAAAATTGGTTTGGCCACACTATACAGTCCCTGAATGCATATCATCTTACAGCAGAATTTAGACATTAATCCAGGTGTCACCTGCTATTTCTTGCCCTTTGTATGAAGATGCCTGTGTCAGACAAAGTACTCCAGTGTTCAGAAGTAAACAAAAAAAATACATTCAAATAATTTACACATTAAATGCAGAGGTAGAAAGCAATAGCTTTTCCCAGTGGGTTTTTGGTTTGGCTGGGTTTTTTTTTGTTTGGTTTTGGTTGTTGGGTTTTTTTTGTTTGTGGGCTTGGGGTTTTTTTGAGGTTCCCAAAATAACCTAATGACTAATTCCTTCAGTTTTCTATACACAACGACTAGTTTTAGGTGTGGTCACTAGTACTAACAGCCACATAACCACATGGCTGTTTCTTCACTTCTCTGCCTTACTGTTTGTCTGAATCTTGCCTTAACCTTTTTCCCGCTGGCTGTGGTCTGCACACCACTGCTTTTCACACCCATTAATCCTGTTTCTTGACTTGTGGTTTGAAACAGTTCCTTCTGTCAAAAAGAGAAGCCCTTTTCAAAGGATCAGAAGCCCAACTGCACCTGCCAAGTTTCCTACTTGAGTGAAGAAAGGATTGGCAGCACGGGCAAGGAGGCCTGTACCATCATACCAGTATTTCATACCCATCTTTTCTGTCATCAGATCTGTAACAAAGAATGCAAGTGGCAGACAGTAATCTTAATTGGTATTAACAGTGATGTAGAATTGAAATTATATGTCATTTTCTGGACCACCAGTTTTGGTGAAAAACAATGCTTAATGACACTGCTATATCAGATAGACGTATATTTATCAGATACACTTTTTTTTTCATAATTTCAGGGGGCTGTGAATCCAAACAGATTCATGAAGACTACAAAATATATATTTAGTACAATTGTTCTGTTTTGAACATATAAGACATACCATATTAGACCACAGAAAATCCTTGTAATGTTTGGGGAAAATGAGGCAGATATGTGGATACAAACCATACGTTACCGACAAATGCTTATGAGAAATTTGTGACTTTAGAGGCCTTTGTTTTGACTACAAGCTCTCACTATTCCATGCCAACTTTCTGTTCTAGGAAAGGGAAACAATGATCTGTCATTTACCTTTAGAATTTTCTAAGGCAGGTATAGAAGAGATCCCCTATACAGCGCTACTGAAAGATCCTTATATAGCCTCACATTCTATTTAGAAAAAAAGGTGAACAAAACCCCCTTTCCTATTCATCAAAGTCTCATTCATCAAAGAATGAATAATTCTGACATTCCATCCTGACCCCACATCTTATGATACCAAACACAGCAGCTGGAGAGTAGGAAAGTGCAAATGAGTGTGCTATTTTGTAAATGCTATCAATCTGAGAGGTCCCATACTTCAGAAAAGCACACAAGGAGCTCTTAGTTGTTTACATCCTTCATTTATCATCAAGGAAATGCTGATTGCAAGTTTCCTCAAGATTAGTTGGCAGTTAAAAAAACCCCACCAACAAACAACAGAACCAAGTCTGCACTAAACAAGCATAGCCCACATGTTAGGCCTGTTCAGCATCTCCAGAATCTGCAAGAATAACCAATGATGTAGTTCCTTGGTGGGTCTTCTTACTTGCCTTTTAAAAGCAAATTCTAAATTAAGAAGACAGTGTTACTGGTTTAGGTACCTTCATTAGTTTAAAAAAACAAACCATCAGAATTCTCAGCTTCATTCCCAGAGGAATGCAGAATCACAGAATGGTTGGGGCTGGGAGGTCCATCCAGCTAAAGCCCCCTGCCAAAGCAGGTTCACTTAGAGCAGGTTGCACAGGATCACATCCAGGGAGGTTTTGAGAATCTCCAGAGAAGGAGACTCCATGACACCAACCAAAGGACACTATCATAACAAAGCTCGCCTGCAGTGCAACTCCTGCAACTTTATTTACATTTGAAAGTTGCATTAAGGAGATCTTGGCAACATAACTTAATTCATGCCTGATTCACCATCCTTAAAGCTGGAAACAGGGGTCAACCATGGTTTACAACTCGATGCCACAATGCAGCAAGCTGAAGGAAACCGCTTCTTGGTCAGTCTCTGCTTAGTATAATTGTCAAAGACTTTCTTACATAGGTCTGTGGCTCTAGAAAGAATAGGTGCATAGGAAGGAACAGGTGGTAACTGCCTGGGCAGACTGACACTAGTCAGCTTTAACACAATTCACCTTAAATTATTCTTCATTGACTGAAATGCAGCTACCTGCTTTGTCCAACCTCACTTCCGTCTTCAGACAGCTGGAGATAACCTGGTCTCTCTTCTACAATCCAACTATTTGGTAGGATTATTTAACTTACATGAACTACACTATACTAAAGATGCTAAGAAGCATCTTTTCTCTCAGAAAATCGAGGTATGGGTGGGACTAAGGGAAATTAATGAGTCAAAACTACTGTTTGAAATCAAATATTTGCTTGCTGAGCAGCAGTAGTGGAACCTTTATTAGGAGGAACAGGATTGTTAGACCTTGGCTGTGATTCACTGTACGTTCTATTTTGTCTCGCTGCTCTAGATCCTTTTCTTTTTGTTACAACTTGAATAACCACTTTACAGCCATCCCAGAGCTGGGTGGAAATGCTGGGATAAACACTGTAGTGAAAATTAAGGGTGTAATGGCAGAATAAGATGATTCACTAGTGTTCAGAATCTCTGGATCACTTCTGCACAGCAAGACCAAACTTTTTAATGTATGTCTAAACACATATAGTACCAAAATTATAAAGTACAGATATTCTGCCTTAGGCTACATCCTTGAGTAGCTACAGTGCTGTCACCTCAAAACAGCTTCCAGCCCTGGCTTGTGATTCCAACACAAAACAGCAGGGAAGAATTTGTCCCTCCCACAGTCCCTGTCTGTGAGCAGCCCCAAGTTCATTCAGCCTTTTGTAAACATGCAGGCACTATCTAGGTAAGATGTTCACCAGGAACAAAGCAGCATTAGGACTAAGGAATATGTGGCACTAAAGATGTCATGATTTCACCTTGAAATTATGGCTTTGAATTACTCTATTAGTCACACAACTGCTCTCTCTGGACATTTACGAATTGTACGTGTGTGGTGTAAAGCAGCCGAACTAACTGAATGCCAGCCCCTGCTTGGACACAGCAATTTAAACAGCTCAGACACAGTACCTATAGCATTCCAGTATTTTCCCTATGTCACACCTCAAATTCCTGAACATATTCCTGAGAGGGCTCAGGATTTGCATATAAGTGCCTGCACTTTTTGGGTGACTGATGCTCTGGAAATAGAGATTTCACAGATGTTCATTTTGCTTCCTGTAAATATCTGAGCTTTAACAGCTCAGTGCCAAAGCCTACTTAATTTTCTTTCTAACAAAATCAACAAGAAGTATCATGACTGATAAAATTAGAACCCACTACTACTACTATATTGCTTTCCTCTGTAGTTGTAGTTAAAAATGAAAAAGTACTGGAAGTGCAAAGACATTTGCAGACAGTGGCAAGACATCATTAATCATGCTGACTTCACAAATTTTTATTGGTGATGAAAACCTGAATTCTCATTTGACCTAAGAAATCAATCAGAGGATTGTCAACAATCCCATCAGATTAGAAGCTAAAGTCTGTGAAAATACAGCTTACTAGAAGATACTTCCCTCCCTTTAAAATTTTTTTTTTGACAGCAGAAATTACATATGCAGATATACCCTATAATTCATATCTCTGATGTGGGTTGAATCATTAACAGCAAACTTCAAGTGCTGTGGAGAAGAGGCTGTTGTCCTTTTTTATGTTTATGCTTTGCCTCATGCAAAGGCATCTAAATTACATACATGTAAAAAGGAATACTATAATAATAATAATAATGACTTGTTATACTATTATATATAATATTACCAGTGGAATGGCTCTAAAATGAAATGACACTGAAATGCATGCTGTTTTGCAATAGTATAGGGCTATCTCACAAATAGAACTATGTTGCTGTAACAGACTTCAGTGAATAGAACTACCAAGCATAACTCCAGCAAAATATCAATTTACTGCGTCAATCTCTATGAATGATGCTCATGGAGAGATACTTACTTCAAAATCACATCTTCCTTCACAGATTGTATTGGCTTTGGCTGGGGTAGAGTTAATTTTCTGCAGAGTGGCTGGGAGAGGGCTGTGTTTGGATTTGTTCTGAACACAGGGTTGATGATACAGAGATATTTTGTTATTGCTGAGCAGGGCTTACACTGAGCCAAGGCCCTTTCTGCTCCTTGTACGGCCACACTGGAGAGGGGGCTGGGGGTGCCTGGGAGACACAGCTGGGACAGGTGACCCCAGCTGACCAAAGGGACATTCCAGACCACGTTACATCATGTTCAGTATATAAAGTGGGGGGGAGAGGAAGGAAAGGGGGGACAATTGGAGTCATGGAGTTGGTCTCCCCAGGTCACTGTTAGGTGTGGTGGAGCCCTGGCTGTCCTGGAGGTGGCTGAACACCAGCCTGCCCACGGGAACTGGGGGTGAGTGCCTTGTTTGGCTTTGTTTGTGTGCACAGCTTTTCCTTTACCTTCTGAACTGCCTTTACCTCAACCCACAAGTTTTCTTGCTTTCACTCTTCTGATTCTCTCCCTGATCCCACCGGTGGGGGAGTGAGTGAGCAGCTGGGTAACATTTGGTTGCTGGCTGGCTTTAAAACACATCAACTGACATAAAAGAATTCATTATGCAAGATTGAATATAGTCTCTTGGAATATTTGACAACTCAGGTGGCATTTGCAGATTGGAAGTGTTGTTTTTAAACAGGATAGAACAAAATTTTGTCTAGTTTTACAAAAAAGTGCTAAGAAATTAGAGCTGGACTTCAGAAAAAAATAGATTTTGATTTATGGCTAAGAGATCCAGACAGCACTGGTATTTAGAATGTGAAAATTACATCCCATTTAAACATCTATATTCCAGTTCTATATTTATTTTCCAACTTTTACCCCTTGCTCCCATAAGACATTAGCTATTTGGATCCAGTACTTTGCATCAAATCTGCTTCAGGTTTGTAAAAAAACCCCAAAGCAACTGTCCTTTCCACAGAGTTAAGTTAGTTGGAAAGCAAACTATAACTCTAACACAAAAAAGTTGCAGCAGAGGCGCAACTTCCAATCTGCTATATTAAATAAAATAGGCATTATCCAGGGCAACAAAAAGACTTGAAAAATGCCAAATTACAAAATCAAGTACAATTAATGATTTTCCTGCTGCTCTAATGCTTCAGAAAGAATGCATAACAATCTCTTAGTCCTAGGTAACTTTTATACCAACTTTTCAAGGTTATTTTGGAAACTGTTAAATGAGTACTAGGATCATTACTGGTAAAAAAATCTCAACAATCTTGTTTTAAGTATTAAGCTTTTCAACTGCAAAAAATTATCTTTGGGAGACTTGCAACAGTAGACATTTTAAAAAACCAGGTAGATATTTTCACTGTACCAAGGAAAGCAAAACTATTTGACTGTGCCTTGGTGTTTGCCATGGCCATTATCCAAGTCTGAACACTTAAATAGAAGGAAAGAAGGAATTGAAATAATGTACTTCATATTTTAAGAAATAGATTAAAATATTTTCAGACTGTTTCTTTACAAAACATTCTTCTTCTAGAAGTGAGGTAGAACAAAAGTGGGATAGCAGACAACTATATACAACGGCAATTACAATGTCTAGTCCTGTTTTCTTTTGAATTATTAGTTTTGAATGCTTCATTCACAAAAGCAAACCAAAATAGCTCAATGAAAAACATGTGAATGTATATAATAATAATTAAAGCTTATGAAAATAGAATTAATTATATAAAAATATAAAAACTACAAAAGGAAGTTACTGTATTTTATTTTAAAAGGAGCATTTCAGAAATTAGAAGCTGCTTCTCAGAACAATGCATGTGCAACAAATCTATGCCAAAGGAGGCATCACTTAAAAGACTGTACTGTGAACAGAGCCTTTGGAATCAGCTTGAGATGCTTCTTCAATACCAAAAGTTGTCTTTGGGGAAAAAAAAGGCTGTATCTTTATGAAAAACTTACAGAAGCTAAACTGTTGGAAGAGTCAAACACCTAAAGGTTGATTAGAGAATGAAAAAAAAAAACCCTCTAACATTTAGAAAAGGTTGGAGAAGTCTAATCTGCAAAAGCAGATTATCTTTGGCTAGTGTAGCTAGTATACAAAACTTCATTAACTTCAGCTGCATTTTGATAGTATCTGTTCACAAATTTTGTGAAGGTCAAGTCCAATGGGTTTCAAATTGTTGTTAGGAGTAACATGTTTTCAGACAGCTTACTGTGAGATTGCTTACTGAAAGCATCTTTCAAGGTGAGGCAACTGAGCCTGGAAAGATAAAATTGCTTGAAAACTATAAATATATGCCATATGGTATTTCAAGAAACTGCAAACTCTTTTGTGGCACTTCAACTGCACAGTACAACTCATGTCCTGTCTGAGTTCTACCATGGCCTAAAAATGCTATGGAATACCTTTTGTTTTTATCTGAACATCACACTACTTGCTGGGTTCTTTAATCATCTAATTAAAGAGTATTCCTAATGTTTTTGATTTTTTTAATACACTTTGAACAAATGCAGTAATTGCTGAGGAAAATACACTCAATCTGTGTACAGTATGTGAGACAAACTTGTACCAGTGCTCAAATGAGTGAAGCAATTAACTTCAAGGCAGTATCACTGTATTGATGCAGTAAGGAAAAAAAATTGGTGAGATTTAACTATTGTATTAAAATGGAAATCTATAGTAATATTTTGATAATTTTTGGAAATGCTTAATGCTATAAAAACAAGTAATTAGTGTTATAGCTGTTTAATTTATGTACTGCATTTATGGTTTTAATAATACTGAACTGTTAAATCTGTGTTTTCAACCAAAATAATTCTAATTTGACAGATTCTGAATTAAAATTACAAAGTCCTATAAGTAATTATAGAGGTTTATGTTACAGATGTTGACATTTCATAGCTAAGAAGCTCTGTCTCTAAATGCAGTGGAACATTTTCACTTCAGAGCAGGGCTAGTCAGAGCTCCCCCTGATTTACCCATCCTCATTTTGTTAAACAACATACTACTGGAAGCACAGACTTCCAGTCAAGTGAGCTGCTCTTCAGAAAAGACTACACTATTTGGGATTTTCAGGACTTTGTTCATTCCAAAGATCTGTCAAATACATGAAAACACAGGTTTTACTTCTTCTCCTCTGCTGTGTTCTTTCCTCCCAGCTGGCCAGTGTATTAATTTTTTGCTCACCTAATCACGGCCCCACCTAAGAATCAGATAGTACTGACATGCTCCTGTCACCCTGCTGATGTGTACTGTGCCTTGTGACACAGTCTCTCTGTCACCTAACATTGCTAAGAACATCCATCTCATCTTCATTTTTTGTATAACGAGATGTGCTCTGTGAATGTAATATTCAGTTCTAGCCACTCTGAGGTAAATCATCAGCACAGTGCATTTTACACAACTCACATTATATCCCACAGATACAGTGTAAGCTGCTCCTTAGCAACAGCAGCAGAAATATACCCCTTTAGGCATTTTTCCCAGATAAAGAAACCAACTTTCTATTTGATGAACTTCATATATAAAACAGTCTTGGCTACTGTCACCTCAAATTGTCCTGACTAATAGTCCTTAAGATGCGTTTTTAGCCCTTCACCTCGTTTGGGTTCTGATACTGCAAACCTCCCACCTCAATGATTTTAGCACCAAGGAAAAAAAAGTATTTCTGAAAACCAAGAAATATCTTCCCAATAAAAACTAACCATTTATACAAGAATTATAATCATGAGCTAGAACTCCATTTTAGATGGAAAACATAACTCCCAGCATGCTGGCAAGACTGAAGACCCTGGATTTATTTTGTGGAACACTGAAGTCTTTTGGTTGGGCTTCATTCACATACTGAATGGAATCGAAAGTATTTTCAAAGAACTATAAACTTTTAAGTGGACTATTCCTTCTTGTGTCATCCAAAACCTATTTGAGTGAACTTAGTTAATATCTGGGGAAAGCTAGAAATTAGTCCTTGTTTAAAAACAAGCCTCATGCTCATGAATCAGACCTCATGCATTAGATGTAGCTGCTGTGACATTCTTATTCATTTAAACACACCATAAAATATTTTAAAGGTAATACCAGAATAATAACAGCTCATTAATACTTCACAAATGAACAGAACTGTCCACCAACATTTAGGAATTTCCTCCCCTCTGCCAGGGAAAGGGTGTTAGAGCAGACAGTTAACTCCCCCAGTGAAAGTCAAGCCTTCCAGTCTGATGTTATGAGGCTGGTCAGGTTGGCACATTTACATTTAGGCAGAGGCTACTTTGCTATTTTGGTACTGATCTACATCAGCCTCCACTGGTGTGCAGCTCTGTGCATGGTCACAAAGCCAGCAGTTCCAGGACAGAGGATAAACAGCACTTGCTAGGCAGCCACAGAAAACAGCAAAAGCAGGACAGCCTTATCCTTTCCCTTCAGGAAGTGCTCTCTTGGGAACTGTTACTGACCTCTAAAGGGAACAAATCTGTCCTTTCATTTGAACAGGACAACAACCACCCTCGCTCTGTTGACTGATACCTCTCTGATAAAAAGCAGAGCATTTGCTGTGTGACTACATTTTAAGCATCTTCCCGGGTACCCCCCTTTAGTGAAACTGACCCTGAAAAAGCATAAGTGAAATTCCCATACAAGTTTATGCCAAGTTTTGACATAACCCTAGGACAGGGCCCTGGACAGCATCTCACATGGTGAAGCAGAAATGCATTTTCTAAGAAGTCCTGTGTAACCACCACCTGAAGGCAAATACTATAGAGAAATTGGCATATTTAATAAAATACCATTGAAATAAATCCCAGTTAGAATAGTGCTAACTGATGTACTGAATTCCTGAACCAAAGTACTCATCTTCAGTCACTGGGTAACCACTTTGCACAAAAATTGGCATTTCTATTAGGGCCATGTATTCATCACTTTCATATTGAGTAAACACTGGAGTTCAAACTGCATTTCCATCAGAGAGTTCAATGCAGTATAGCTGCTATGAATTCAACCTTGATGCAAAGTTTTATTAGTAGTAGTACAGTCTTTTGTTCAGCGAGATTCTCATTTCATGAACAAACACCCTATTGACTTTTCTGTGACATTTATGTAATTTAGGTCTGCCAAATCAGGTCTTCTGTATATGTCTTAATGATCTAATTAAAAGAACTATTGTCATACCACTATATAATATAACACGAAGAGGAGACAGGCTGTTTCCCTTTTAAGCTAACAAGCACAAAAATCTGTAGGTAACAGCTTTTAGTACAGTTCTGAATTTTCTCATAACAAAAAATAACTGGGTTATATGAACACCCCAAATGATGAAAGAGTTATGTGTTTGAAAGGAACAAAGAACATATATATGTGGCATGTCTTCCTATGTATGAAAATCTAGCTGGATCAGAAGAGAAAAGAATAAAAGCAGCTTTGCAAACTACACTCAGAGAAAACCAAAAAATAATATACAAGCTTTCTAGCAATGCTCAAACCATCCCTATAAAACAGAGTATACTATTTTATTTCAAAACTCCTTTAAAACTTTAAAATGCATGTCAACTTTAATATTAACTGAATTGCCAACTTAAGTTTCTCACCCAAGCTAACAATTTGCACTTTTTTTATCTCTCTCATTATTTTAGAACAAATAAAGTACAAAAATTGAGCAAGGTGTTCCTGACAGTAAACAAATACTAAAAAAGCAAATTCAGTACAAATACTATCCTGATGAAGCCCCAGGCTGCAGTTTTTGTGGAAAAGGAAAGTATAAATCTTTGCAACACTGTGTTCAAGAGAATGCTGTTAAATACACTGAAGCTACCTAAATCCTGAAAACTGGATTCACTGAAATTCAGGAAAGTCCTGGCTTCTGCTTTTCACTCTTATGGAACAGGGGAAGAAATTCAAGACTTAATTTAACTGAGATGCCAGAGATCACTTTTGGTTAGTCCAGTGGGCTTTGGATAAGGACATTAATGTGAAATCCACTTGGCAATCAGCTACTTTTACTTTTGAAAAAATATTTTATTTCTATCTGCATACTTATATATTAGCCTACCTTTTATGCATTTGTTAACATTTAATATGGTCATTTCATTCTTATGGTTCTGTTTATTGTAACTATTCTTTGCATAAAAGTTATTTAAGCAGAATAATTATGCTGTTTCAAGAATAACTCCTGAGAGCTGTAGTTGAGGTTCTTCTCCAAAGGTGTGCAAGGTTATTACAATATTTCATTACCACAAAATAATACATCTTCAGATAGAGGCAGCATTAGGATGTAATATTTCTTCTTACCATGCTACCAACCTTTGCTTGTAAAGCAATTTAATCACTTCCATATTGGTTATACATGAAATATTAGTGCTGTGTTTCACAGGGAACACCTCCTGCATTTTCATTACAATATAACTGTATTACTTACAGAGTCAGAAAATCTATTTGTCTTTAAGCATGTCATTGCATCTCATTGAAAAATTCCTAACCTAAGTTTTACTAGTTAAAGAAAGAAATAGTCTTCCAGTTTTAAGTCTTCAATTCAACCAGTATAGGTTTCTTTATTTTCTGAAGTCCACATGTCATATCTATAGCTCTTTTAGTTATCTTTCATATCACCACCTATTAGAACTGCTCAAATACTCTTTGTCTTCTGAAACAGAAAACAACTCAAAAATTTTAATATTCTATGCGATAATCTAGTACTTATACATCTAACATTAACATTCTTATCTAGCTACTATAGCAAAAGAAGTTAAATTACAAAAAAATTTATGGTTTTACATATGAAAGATGTGGTCATCATCTTCAAAAGACCAACATTTTATTTTTCAACAGTGAAAATATATGAATAGTTTTATTTCCCTCCATTAAAATAGTCTATCAGATAACAAAGAAGAGATACTGTTACTAATACCATGCCCTTCTTGACAAATCAGTCAAAAATGTCATCCAGTAAGTTATGAAATCCTGGCACATAAGAACAACACATACCAAATGGAAGCAGTTACAGAATTCTGAGGTAGTACACACAAAAACATAATGGATTAACAATGCATAAATACATATATACAGCATATTTAGATTATTTTTGAACTTCTCATCGGCATTTTTATCATCACTTTGGAAGTGCTAGGCCAGGCTCTCGGGTGTGTGACTGCACTCTCCAAGAGGAGTAGGCTGTCACAAAGCCACTTTACAGCCACTTGGGTCTGCAGTGTCCTCACACACCTGTGGTGCCACTGGCAAAGGCTCAGCCAGGGGACCAAGCTGTAGTGCCCCTGAACTTCAGCCACCCAAGCCCATACAAGCGCCACCAGGCAGCCAGGGATGTCCTGCAGCTGAGAATAGTTCCCGACCCGGCCGATCGCACCCAGCTCTCCCCGTCGCTCTAACTCCGGCCGTGCCGTGTCCCTACTGCGCCTGAAACGGATCCGCCGCACCCGGCCAGGACTGCTGCTCCCCTCAGCTGAGGCCCGAGCGAACCTGCTCTGGTGTTCACAGCAGCAGGGAACCCCCATGTCTGTGCTGCACTCTGTACAAGCTTCTCAACACGTTCTACAGATAACTCGGTCTCAAGGAATGTAAGGAAACGAGTACTACTAAAAGCATTCATACTATAACTAATACCAAAATTGATTTCTGGTCTTAATCATCATACTTTTTATTCAGAAGAATTTTCAACATACAGGATAGTAATTGCTTCATTCTACCTGACACACATGCTTTGGCTGTAAGAGAATGACAAAATACTTTGTAAAATGTAAAATCTGGTAGTATTTTTAATACAGCTGCTTGAGGCCATGTTGTTAAAACCATAACTAAAAATTACTTTTAAACAACTGCATGTTGTGTAAGTGGAACCCTGGCCCAATAACATAAAAATTGATAGTCTGAAAGATGGGAAAAACCCCATAATTTAAAAAAGTTAGGGTAGATCTATAACAGTTGGAAAAACCACACAGAATCTTTATTGCTATCTTGACAGAAAGAACTGCATTAACAATTCTGAATAGTTCCAAAATATCTGGTCACATGCAGTCAAAACCACCTGAGCCCAAAAATCTTACACAAAAATTACAACAGGTCTGAGTCTTCATTTCACTGACAACTGTACAAAGTGCATGGGAATTGCTCAGATGTAACTGATTTGTTTACTCATGCCAGAAGTCTCACCACAGAGCAATCACCTCAAACTCGCCTCTAGCAGTGAAAGGAAATCATGCAGTAACTTGGCTGAGTGACCACTCAGGAAACAGGGACATACTCTACAAAAGACAAGATTGATTAGTGCTAGTATGTTGCTTACTTTTACTGGGTTATAAAGAAATTTTCCTTTCTCACTATTTTCAAATTATGAAGGAGATGATTTCCAGGTCACTTCAGCTGGGATAAATTAACCAATACATGGCTTCCCCAGACTTTGTGGTTAATATAGTAATACATCATTTAAAATCATATAAAATTATGTAAAATCTGGCCAGGGCTCAAACTCCTATGCCTTGGTGCCTGCCTCTAAGTGGACCTGTGATCCCATGACAGCCAGGCAGAGTGATCTGCAATAACCCAGCCAGCAACAGTCAGATGCCTCAGTCAAAAGCCACTGACTAAATGCAACAGCAGGCAGAGGCTCAGGGAAATTTTCTATCTCCAGGTGAGCTGTCTTTGTTCTGACAAGTCCTTGCAGGGCAAACAAAACCTAGCAGAAGCCTACTGTGACAGGTTTCTTGTATGATCCACCACTTCTGCTGCATCATCCACATTCATTTACACATTTTACTATGACTTGATGCATAGCCTGCTACCCAGTGCAAGTGTAACACCTTCACAGGAAAGCCTATTCTTTCTGACCCAGTTATTTTCTGTGAATTTTTACTGAGCTGTTTTGCAATGTCATTTTATGTTTTACATTCCCAAAATAATTAATGAATTTTGTTTCAGAAAACTGAAATGAAAAAAAATGTCTAAAAGTGGACAGCTGACTATCCTTTCCAAAATCAGCAGGTGAGCTTTTCTGCTTTTACTTCTAAATTCTCTTGCTATGTACTTTTGTCATGATTCTTCATGAGATTAGAGCTCTCCTTGTGTCAGATGATAAAGAGGAATTTTAGAATGTGAGCTGCAGTACCAAAATCAGTTTGCAGGACACTTCAGCTGATATCAATACCAAATCTTAAAGACAAAGAATTACTTTTTCTTCTCTGCACATAAAAAAACCAATTCACAGTAAACATCTTATTTTGGAACTTCTCAACAGAATTTAGTCTGTTTATGTTTGGAATCAGCAGCAATAACAGAAGTATTTAATTTCCCTATTACAAATTAATAAACAGTAGAGAACTTCTACAGGTTAGTTCTTAGTTTAACTAGTATTTTGTTTGATGCCTCTATGTTCATATGCACACCTATCAAGAATTTTTATTTTCTCCTGAGAAATATTAATAATAAGATACCCATAAAATGGTATTCCAATATATCCTCCTCACTTATAACTGGGACATAATGTGTTGAATTCTACTCCCATTGATTTCTAATTCCATGAACTAGACAGAATATATGGATAAAAGAACTTTTTCCCAGTAGCAGTATATCTTCCATGTGAAATGTTTAATATGATCTAACTTACAAAAATCAGGAGCAGACCAGATGCTCAAATTCTATTCCAGACTTTTCTGTCCCATTTCAATGCCTGATTAATCAATGGGGATGTTTGACTTTGTACAGTAAGCTGAAATCTGCCCATGAAAATTTCCAGCAGGGAGGGCAGTCTCTTCAGGGTTTACAAAACATCTTTTCACCTTAGCTGCAACACAGAAAAGTACTTGTGTAGAAGTATTTCTGAGCAGAAGAAATAACATGCTCTTTAACAAACAGATTGGGCAGAGGTGAATCCCAAGCAAGTAAACTAGACATCAGACTCAACATGACCTAGTTGCCACTAACTTGGTGAGAAACTTTCATTTGAAGCTTAATTCTTGTGATGAAAACCTCATATATTTGAATCTTTAGCCAACTTTTAGCAGTGCTCTGTTACTGCCTAGCTCATTTTAAAAAAGCAAATACAGTATAAACTACATATAACAGAATTTGGTTTACGATTATATTTGAGCTAAGGTGCATTTTCTGTGGCCTTTTAACAAAAATCTAACATACTCAAAAGCTTGGCAAAAAGAAAAACCAGTGGCTTTACTACAAAGTCTGGAATCCAAGTTAAACATATTATTTTTCTACATGGAAAAATCTTGCAAATGCTGAAAGCTTTAGGTAAACATTAATGTAATAGATTTTTATAGTACAATGCTATCTCTACTAATGCTACTCTTACAAGCTGCCTAACAGACCTTATGAATTACTGCGATTTAAAGTGTCTTCTTAGAAGTATACAGAAAAGAAATTAACTTGTTAGAATATTTTTTGGATACCCACAACAGTGTGGCTTCATTTACATCATACCTACATCCAAGTACTTCTTCTAGGGAAGAACACAGTAACATTTAGCTGATGATTCTGATGTATCTTATAAAAATGTTAGATGAATGATGGCACACATCTTAACACAAGAAGATATTGTCACAATTGAACAATGGAACACAAGTTCCACTTTTTACAATGATAGTCTGGTTAAGGCAGATAAGCAGCACACATGGCACTGCTCTATCACTCTGCTGCCAAATGTATTCAGCACAGGTTCAGCAATTACCACTACTGTGGCCTGTAAGTACTGGAGAAAAAGACTGTGCAGGCTGCACACTGACAGTGTTTGTGTCCATCCATGTCATCTTTGCAGGCTACCATGAGCCACACTAACCTCATTTTGAGTTGCATCAGCCAAAAGAAAAGTGTTTTGACTTTGCAGCTACTTGTACACACAGACATGTTTGTCATGAAGTAGCAACTGGGTGGGTTTCAAGCACACTATGCAAATGGAATACACCAAAACCTTCTTCTTTGGCAAACCGCCTTGTTTTGGCTGCTATAGATTCCAGCAAACAGCACCCATTTAATAGATCAGGAATATAAATTTAAATCACCCAAGACAAAAATCAAGTAGTAGAAATATATTTGTTATGTACTTGAATACATACTAATTTGGAAAAGCTGCTCTCATGGACTGTATTATAGTGCAACACAAAATGGAAGAAGAATCCTGTTGCTGCAACTAATTACAGTTGGTAATGGTCTTTTAGACAACCAGATTAACACAGCAGATGACCTCATAAATGGACAGTAGAGCAGCTGGGACCTTTCTTCAAAGGAAGCAAAACGTAATTCTTTAAGCTAAATATTTAAATTAACAAAGCAAAAGGCTGCCTACTAAATTAGTCCTGTACTTCTGCCAAATACTTGAACAATAAATCAAAAACCAGAACAGCACTTCAGACCGGGGTTTGACAAGCACATAAGGCAATTATTAACTGCTGCTGCTCAACCATCTTGCTCTCCTTTTGCATTTACCTTCATAGTTCTATGTCCTCCCTTGCACAGCTGTCATAAGGTCCTCTGTGAAGCAGATTCAAGGTGGCAGGAAGTGGGTTTCTGTTTTGTTTTGGCTTTTTAAATCAGTGGCCAGGGCAGAGGAGTGGTCTTCTGCCAGACTGAGGTGCTGAAGCGGTTCTGCAAAGGGTTAGGAAGGATGGTGTTACTGTGACTGGGAGAAGGGAAAACAGGATCATCACAGACACACTGCTGGAGCTACTTGCACCGCTGTGAAACCACATTTATTACTAAGTAACATGAAGTAGTAACAGCACACTAGAAATACATTTCTGATGTTTCTTTATAGCTCGCTCTCCATGCTGTTGGCAATGCAGCAGCTTTTCCAAGAGACATGCTTTGAGTATGGAATGACTAGCCTGGCTTTGAACAAGGAACATGAAGAGATCCTTTCTGTATGGCGGGATTCCAGCCTGACCTCTAATGCAACTGGGAGGGAGGAGAAGAAAAGCTTTGGTTATCATTTTCATCTTACTATGAAATGTAGTTCACAAATGAAAGGTAATTAATTAGATAGCATTGGAGTTAAGGCTGTTGTGTAGTGAATCGGTAGAGAGGCTAGGAAAGCATTAAAGGTATTTGAGTAAATATTGCTTTCCACTCCAGTATTTTTAAAAGCTTTTTTGGTTTTAATTAAAAATAATTTTAACAGCAGTCAGCATGGATCAAATACCATATACCACCATTCTCACCTCCCCATTCAGTGCAGTTGGAATAAGTTCTAGGAATGGCATTTTTCAGAGTTTTCTGTTTTATCTGCTCTGGATTTCTGGACACAACATTAACCTGTTAGCCTTATGAGCTCATGAGTTTACTGAGGTGTAAAAACAACCAACAAAAAACCAAAGCCTGTGTTACATTCAAATGATTTTAATATCTATGAAACCCTTGTCTGATATGCCACGACACTTTTATTCCTCTCAGACATACATGCAAAAAAACTCTTAAGGTATGAGTGATACTGTTGGCAAAATTGAGACAAAGATGAGAAGTTGTCTTTGAGCACAGAACTAATGCCATCATGATGGCAAAGAGCTCCAGAAGCACTGTGCAGGACTCAGAGCAGACAAAAAAAATGACAAACGAGCTTCAGTGTAGATACATGTAGGCTAATACATCTCATGGAAAATAATCTGTCACATACATACCATGCTGACAAATGACTGGAAGAAAAAATCCAGCAGTCATTATTGACAGATCCCTAGAATTAACAGTTTTATGTACAACAGCATGACAAACCCTAGCAAAACACTGGGTATCATGAGGAAAGGCACTAAGAAGACAGTGCACATTTATACAGCCTTGGTTCATCCATGTCTCAAGTACTTCTGGTTTCTGTATCTCAAGAGCAGACTCTAGTCAGGGGACAAAATATCAAAAGGATGGAGTGCCTGCCTTAGAAAAAGAGACTTGAGGGGCCCTTTAGTTAGGAAAGAAGACTGAAGCAAGATATAATCAATCAAACCATGAAGATGCTAAATAAACTATGTAATGTAAAGCTGCTTGCTAAATCCTTTAGTAATAGAACTAAGGGACCTTTTACAAAGCTAGCACAACATTAGTTTATAAAGATTAAAATGCTTCTTTACAAAGGTAGTAGTAAGCTTCTGGTACTTGCTGCCAAAGGAGGTTGTGAAGGTAGTAAAGCATCAGCAAGTTTGAAAAATACAAGTTTTTGATTTGCAGGTCCACAAAAGGGCTCTAAAACCACTGAGCAGATTATACCCACCACTGCTAAAATGACAAACAAGTATGCAGGAAGAGTACAAGAAAATAGGTTCATAAAATGGCTAGGTTTGTGTATAGTCCCTAACAGTATCCCTCAATGTCATTGTCAGAGACTGAACCCTGACTGTGAAGGTCCCCTGGTCTGACACAACTGAGCTTTTCTCATGTTCTTCACTTCAGCTGCCTTTAGTATCTTCTGTTGAGCTCTGAAAAATCCACAAAGGTTACACCCCTGCTTCTTATCAGCTGTGAAAGATGGAGGTCAGATTTGAGTAACAGCAGCCCTTCAGTATAAATTCCAACACAACACCCTATGCTAAGCAATAAATAAGTACTATATCTTTAAACAAAACTAAGGGTCAGACCCAGGAGGAAATATTTGCATTACTCCAGGCAGTGTGACCTCAAAAAGCCACAGATGTTGTTCCACAGCAAGATCAGCTATTTCAGTGAAACTGTAGCCACCTGCTGAGGGACAAAAGAAACAAACATCAGCTCCTCAAAGAGCTGAGCTGCAGAACTGCTCAAAGGGAGGCAAGGTTAGCCATGTAAGTCATTCACATTTTTACTAAATTAAGTATCAAAAGATAGTAAGAGTTAAAGCCTACTGGTACTCAGATGGCAGTCTTAAAAAATTGAGTGCAAAAGCCAGTATCTATAGGGTGTTTTCTGCCCTCCTCTACAGGAACTGTCTATACATGAAATAGGCATATTATGATTGCAATATTTTGAGACTACTGATAATACAGAACACCTGCAAAGGGAAAAGGTATGCTGGCACCCCTCCACAGAAATGAATAAATGTAGCTCAACAGTATTCGTACAAGATTTCAGTTATATAGCATTTTCTTCATTCACTGCACTCTTCACCATTAGCTTCCTAACCAGTATTTGATAACTTGTTATTCAGATGCAAAAAAGGCATACTTATGTATTTCATAAATATATGTAGTGTACATTAAACTATATACTTATATATGCATTAAATTACACATTTTAATCCTTAAGGGAATAGTAGAGTTTTGATGAGTAACTGTTGCAGATATCTAGATTATTCCCACTAGTTTGGGAGTTTGAACTGAGAGCTATAAAAATCAGAATGTAAGAGGGTTAAAAAGAGTGTCCACTCCCCACTACATATGCAATACCTGGCAATTTTACATTTTGGGCAGTGATACAGGAAGAGGAGCGTCTGTAATTGAGATCTGTAATTGATTATCACACCTTGATTCATCTCTGTATTAACAGTAGCCACAAACAGGCCCAAGACTCTTGTACATCCTTTCTTTCTCCTGGTTGTGCTGGGAAAGCTGATCTCTTCCACCAACATATCTGCAGTCTGTCAGTCAAATAACTGCCCATCTTTGCCCCTCTCCCTGTGTTGAAGAGCTGTGTTTTCAGCACTGGGAGCTGGATTCCTGTTTAAGAGTATCTTTTAAAAATTCCTTTAAAGGCATTTGCAGGATACAGAGGTGCTCAAGCAGAGCACTCTTGGTCACTATGCCCACGGCACTGCTAGGCAGCGGCAGATACTGTCACCATTTGGAAACATCTGAGCCCCATGAGTAAGCAACAGAGGGAACACTTGGATGCTGAGGCATTTTAGACTTCTGTCTGTCTGGAGTTCTGCACAGCTGCCATACATCAGCATTTAGAGTGGCTGTGTTTGATACAGACACAGCTAACAGCTACGAGTCCTTATTTAACTGCAGTTCAAAAACAGCATTAGCTTTTCCAACAGGATCAGTGTACCACGTGCATGATCTAATACAACTACGGGATACATCATTCATTCACCTTTTCCATGAGCTTCTGCAACTCTTCATTGGCTCAACTGAATGTACATATGTACTTATTTCTAAAATGTACTTAGTTCTGAAAAGCATACCAGTTGTTTTCCTTAGCTGTATCAAAAGAAATAATTTTCCTACTGGTCATAGCATATTACATCAATAATATTTTAGTTTTCATCTTTATCTATTTAACTAAATCAGCAAAAGGGTGGAGAGTATAACAGAACTGACTGCTTCAGTTCCAGATTTCTTATTATAGTATATTTTTTATATATATATAGTATATAATATAATTATTATAGGTAGTGATACTACCCTGTAAAAATTACTACTTCAAAATCAGCTTAGGAAAATTCAGGATATCTCAGGAGTGTTGTTTCAGTTGGGAGGCATACAGATGGACTAATTTTCTTTTATATAGAAGAAAACCATGAAAAGCAAGCTAATAATTTCTGAAACTTCTGCATTCTCCTCTAACTTTAAACTACGTATGAAAATTATGCAATTACAATACTTATGAATATTAATAAGTCTACAGCTGATTAATATTCTTTAACAAGTAAATACTTTATACACTTACATTGACTTCAGTAGTGGAATGGTTGCTGCTCAAAAAAAGTTCTTTACTTACTAACAGAAAAAGAAGACGAATAAACACTGAATCAAGCACCCTTCTGAAATGAGAGCATTGAAATATTTTTATGTTTTAGAAAAGGTTTCCTCAGAACTGTGCATGGAAAAAAAGTATTTAAGACAAAGATTGGCTATGTAGCAAATACACTGGCATACATTCTCCTGTATGCATGTCCTCTTGGGAACAGCCCCAGTGAAATGACTGTCACAAATAAAGTCTACTCATGTGCTGAAGGTTCTACAGTTTACCCATTCACAAACTAAATTTTTAGATTAAAATTTGGTGTCACTCACAAGGGAGGGCAGGGGGAAAGCTTAGTGTTTTCAGCCTGTAATCTACCAAGATTTCACTGTTCTCTTCCACAAAACAATCGCAAAAATTTGGCATTTTCTTTCCTAAAAAAGCACATAAGGAAAACATGGGTGATGTTATGAGGCAGACAAGCAAAACTGAGTGCATCTAAGACATTACATCAGGACTATGCATGACATATTTGGATGAGGATTATTCTCTACATTAATCTAAAATACTCTGACAACACTGAGTCAGGTTAACTAAATGAGGTTTCTGAAAAACTGGCTTGACAATATGACATTTGCTGAACCTGTATAGATCTATCCAGAATTAGAGATGTAGAAGAACTGAAATTTCATTAGCAATTTATACTCTGTCAAAAAGGTTACTTAGTGGGTAACTATAGAGGGAGGGACCAATATTTAACCTGTATCAGCTCTAAATTTCACACCTCAAATCTTTTACACTTACTTGTGCCTTCCCCACAGCTGTAAAAATGGGCTCCAGCTCCCTAAAGCAGAGCATGAATGTGTTACGATGGTGTTTGCACTGGTTATTCACCCTTGCATCTATCATGATTTAAAACATTCCTGAAGAACACGTTATGCATCACGTGATTGAACATGTCCTTATACCTAACTAATCAGAGTACTCTAGCAAGAAAGAGTGAACAAGATCAATACAGTCCTAGAAAGTAGAAAAGGAAGCTTAAAGCAACAGAGGAAAAAAAAAAAAACCCAAAACACCGAATCAAACTAAATGCTCTTTAAATTTTCTGCAGATACTGTTTAAATGTTTAAAATACCCAAGCCAAGAGACGCAAAATAACCAACAGATAACACGAACTATGTTCTCTTCATCTGTTAATTGTTTGCTATCCTGCTTCCTACTGAATCAATGTCAAAACGCCTTTTTATTTCCATGACTGGAAGATCAGGTCCATCAAAGTCTGGCAACATCCTGGCAGATTCCTTGAAATGTTATATAATCAACATACTGAATGTTTACAATGACATCTATAAAGAGCATCTAAAGGCTGGTTTTATCTAAATTAACAAGGCTTGACAACATTTCAAAGTCTTCCAATATTGTCTTTATCACTAAAAGTACGGTTGAAGAACAATGGAAAGGAGTGCATAGGGATAAACAGGATACCATCCAATTCCCCCGTCTAAATAGCCAGTGGTCATGTATCAACCGTCAGCGATACGCTTACTTTAAAATAACTTCTCTTTCAGCTAACTGTGTTAACAACTTTATGATCTGGTCTGCGGCCACACCACCACCACTGCCGCCTTCAGTTGTGTGACTCTCCCCGCTGGGCGGCCGGGAGCACCTTCGAGTCAAATCCTGCCGTGAAGGGAAGTTCAACCCGCCGCCCCAAGAGAAGCGCGGCCGCGCTGATCGCGCCCAGCGCCGGCCCGGGGCACGTCCGCGCTGCCGGCTGCCGCTGCCGAGCGGGGCACAGCCGG